>JAASGT010001136.1:0-10987 GCA_023334315.1 Globisporangium alternatum | reverse complement strand
CTTCCAAAAACGATAGCACCGCCTATGACATGCATTTTGTAAAAACGAAAGCTGAGGCGAGCACTGGTGTGGTTCACACTAAAATCCTTTTTGAAATGCGTTTTGGAAGTGACGACCAAAACAACCATTTATACCAGTATTTGTCGATGTTCATTCTAGTCTCATGGTACGCTGATACGTAGTTAATCATGTTTAGCTTGAAATTGCAGTCGTACGGCTGTCGTCTGTACTTCTTCTCCTGTCTTCCTTCACCGGAGACATGGTGCCGGCCGGAGGGTTTCGCCATTTTTGCTGTGAATCGCGATAACGAGCAGATTGTGTGTCAAGTGGATGGCCATCAGTTTGGTCCTACTTTCAGCTCATTGCCCTTGTTTCAATGTGGTGCGTCCTATTTTACAACTACACGTAATTACGCATGTGTTGAAGCTGCTTCAAATAAAGGGCTCCGCCTTTGACATGCATTTTAGGGTACTACCAAAATGCCATGTAATTTTGTAGCTAAAATGGAATTTTTAAGACGTAAAAAATTCCAATTCTCCTTGAAGCTCATTTGCTCGCCCCACAGTTTTCCTTTTGAGCACCACGCAACAGAGCATGTTGGCAGTGCTCCGACGTGGCGCATCCAGCAGAGCGACATTCCAGAGAAGCACCATGGCCGCCGCATTCAGCTCGCACGCGCCGTCACCGCTACTCACTACCGATCAGGTGCAGGCGCTCTTGACGAGCGACGCCGAGCGCGTGCGCTTCCTCGACGCGTCCTGGTACTTGGACAAGAGCCGCAACGGGAAGCTCGAGTTTGGCGTCGAGCGGCTGCCCGGTGCCGCGTTCTTTGACATTGAGGACGTCGCGGACAAGACATCGAGCCTACCGCACATGCTACCGACGCCTGAGGCCTTTGAGAGCGCGATGATGACGCTCGGCGTCTCGAATGACGACACCGTCGTCGTCTACGTGGGCAAGAACTGCTTCAGGTGAGCCACGGATATGAGCCTCTCAGGTAAACGAGCCACTGTGATACTAATGATCTGTGCATGTGTATGGTGAACTGTAGTGCGGCACGTTGCTGGTGGACGCTCAAATACTTTGGCCACGAGAACGTGCACGTGATGAACGGTATGTCGTTACATTTCATGGAGTCCTAACGCAAATGATCTCACTGTCATGCGGCATGATAACCCTTGCAGGTGGCATTAACAAGTGGAAGAGCGAGGACCGCGAGGTCGCGACGGGCGCGCCCACGCCACCTGCTACCAGCGCCGGCTACAAGGCGCACCCGCGCCCCGAGCTCGTAGTCTCATGGGAGCAGGTGCTCGCGAAGCTGGACGGCGAGACCCAGATCGCCGACGCGCGCGGAGCCGGACGCTTCCATGCCAAGGACCCCGTACGTATTTCACTAGTAGACCTGACGCTGTGCCGTGCGGGAGGAATGCTCGACTGACGCTATTAGTGGCTATTTTCACAAACAGGAGCCTCGTCCGGGCATGCGCGGCGGCCACATCCCAGGCGCAGTGAACGTGCCGTTCGGGAAAGTGGTCTCCGCTGACGACTACTCGGTGCGTGACCTGCTCCATTTTTATTGCAAATGCATGGACATATCGTGGTTCTCACGTATTGGCATTTGATATCCTGGATGTGCCAGGTCTTCCGCGATGTGAGCGAGATCAAGAGCGCTTTCGCTGAGGCGAACGTGAAAATGGACACCACCAGCCCGAGCATCACGAGGTGACAGAGACGGGAATTTGAATCTTTGTATCCAAACTTGGCTGTGAATAACCATCTCACGTGTTTGTGTTTGATTGGCCTCTAAATGTTGATCAGCTGCGGCTCGGGCGTCACGGCGTGTGTGCTCACGTTCGGTCTCCACTTGCTGGGCAAGCCATTGGACAAGTACGTGTTGATTGCTTTGTGTTTTCTAATGTGGTTATGGGAGCCGACAAATTGACGTTGTGTGTGTATTGATTCCTTGATTGATGAGCAGAGCTCCCGTGTACGACGGCTCGTGGTCGGAGTGGGGCATGCGCGACGACCTCCCGCTTGAGACCTGAGCAGTGAATTTCTTAAGCAATCGCGCTTGTCATGAGTTTGTGTGAAACCATGAGCCATAAGCGCGGGCTGTTACTGAAAATACCTGAACCACATTCATACGAGATCCATTGACGAGACCAATTCTCTCACATGGAAACTGGGAAAATAAAAATAAACCAAGTGTGTCGAATAAATGCAGGCTTGTTGATTGAAAACCAACAGTGTGAAGCTCGGCTGTGTGGCAGTTAACGCCGCGACGTCATCTTCCCGAATAAGGAGCCGCGCGTCTATCTGTCTCGCTGACCTTGTCTTCGTGCACTTCGTCGTTCTTTGTGTGTATGTGTGTCCTCTGTGTGATCCGTTTACACTGGAGTGTTGACGGCTCCGTTGTAAATGGTCGGCGAGGTACCGCTGCCTGGAGCAGCGCGACGCTTCTTGAACACGACGACAGCCGCAATCGCGAGCACGGCGGCAACACCAGCGGCGCTAGCAGCAAAGACACCGGCGTTGGATGAAGTGGTCTCAGCGTCACCGCCCGAAGAGGTGATCTGAGCGAGCGCGACGGTCACTGGGATGGCGGTGGTTGGCGCTGGCGTTGGGACTGGAGCGACAGTAGTTAGGGCTGGTGTCGCGACGACAGTGGGAGCTGGGGTTGCCTTCTCCCAACCTGGGATCACTGGGCATGGGGTCGGTGTTGGCTTTTCCCAGCCTGGGATGACAGGGCACGGCGTGCTCGGCGCTGGCGTAGCTGGGACCGTAGTTGGCTTCTCCCATCCAGGGATCACTGGGCACGGCGTCGTGGACGCTGGGGTAGTCGCGATCGCCGAGAACACGCAGCCCCAGGCGCCAGTCTTGATCTTGACGCACTGCGCGTCCATCGGCGCGACGCACTTGCCGCCATCCGCGTAGCTCTTGAGCGTCTTCAGACAGTCCTTCTTGGCTGTGTCGCCCTTCTTCGGGCACTTGTCGCCCGCTGGCGCAGCACCGGCGCCGCTGCACACCGGTCCATCGATGCAGTAGGTCGCGTCGCCCTCAACCGACACCTCCGTGCACTTCTCCCAGCCCGGGATCACCGGGCACGGCGTCGAGGACGCAGGAGTCGGGCTTGATTTCTCCCATCCGGGGATCACGGGGCATGGTGTCGTGGGCGCCGGCGTGGCGGCGTTCTGCGCAACAGACGAGGCCGCGAGCAGCGCGGACGCGACGAGGCAGAGCGAGAGCTTCATGGTGATGCGAGCGCGAGCGGGTCGAATGGCGAATAGCGCGAGGCTGAGCTGGTGTTGGGTGATTCGTATCGCGGGTGAAGGCGATGGAGCTGGTGCAGCTTTCTTTTCTGGAAATGCGCGAGTGTGGTAGGTGCAACTGAGCTCGCGCGATTGTTGAGGGCCAGATCAGGTCGTGACTTGTCATGGAATTTTGGTCATGATTTTGTTGTGGTAGACTGGACATCTGTTGAGTCATATTAGATACTGGCATACGAAAATAAAGTATACATTCCAAATGATCTTGAAAAGCGACTGGAATTGTTAATTTTTCGCTGCTATGCTGTCGTCGCGCGTGTGAGAAATGTCAACGACAACGCAATGGACAACACAACGACACTGCAAAAGAGCGTCTCCTGTAAAGGCTCCCGCATACAGTCTCCAAGTCAAAGCTGGTGGGCGTTGTTGCGGGGACCAGCTCTCTTCGCGAGTGCGAAGATCCAAAGCATGTTCATTTTCATTCTTTGGGGCAACTGCATGTCAGGCTTTGATGCCAGCATGGCGCTGTCCACAATGAAAGTATCCATCTACTTTGACTTGGTGTTTGTATGGATGTGTGGGTTTGGGTTCACACGAGTGATTTCAAAGCTGATCAACGCAAATTTTTGGTGATGACGCGAGGTGTATGATGTGAGAAAACGGTTCAGTCCGCAATACTCCGTTGTAGCGGTTTATGGGCTGTATAGTAGTGATTTATGGGACTGATTTGATCCTTTGTGTAGGATTCTGCTTGATTCTGCTCCGTTTTAATGACCTCGGAGTGGTGATTTACTCAGGATGATGAATTTTTGGTAAGTATTATGATGAAAAATTGCCAAATCAGGATCACAACCAGCTGGGAACATATCTGAGACCTCCTTGAGCTTTGACAGCCACGCTTATCAATGGTGCACCGCATTTCTTCTCGTTGGAACATGCATGAGCATTGGAAATCTCCTGTGCTTTCATCGACGAACTCATCTTCAAAGAAAACAATGTTGAAATTGAAAAGCATCTTGATCCTTTGTCGTTGGATCCATCTGAGAACGCGAACCAGATTTGGCTCTGACTTTCCTTTTCAACAACTCTGATGCGAGCGAAAATCGAATGCACACAAAAGACGCATCCAAGCAGCACGCTTTTCATCTGTGCTTGGCACACACAGACTCTATATGGGCCATGTGGTTCCATCTCATCCAGCCATGGCATGCCGTTCCAGACCCCGCACTGCTGCTGCTGCGAAAGATATCAGCAATGTGAGAACCACCAGTCAGCGCAAGCTCTCACGTATTTTATTCAGTTTGTCTGGATGTATAGCAGCCACACAGCAAAACTCGAGATCACCTTGCAGGTCAGGTGGTGGTGTGACGCGCATTGAATCGATGCAACCAATAAAGTACAAAAATTCACAAAACAATGTGGTCTACACTATATAAACTGATTACTCCCTGTATGTACGTGGCTCACACTACATCGCATTTTCAATCTTGAAAAGCGGTTTTGTTGGCAGCCTTTGACTATTTTTGAAGCCAAAAAGCGCGCGCTTTCCATCGCGACATACAAATTCCCATACAAACGCCTCCTCCGTCGCACTCATTCACTCGATCCATCGCTTCGTGGATCGCATTGCGGAGGCGACTCACTGGTCCGACTGACTGACTGTCTGACTGGTGCTTGCTGGATGCGTTACTATTGGCATCGCTCACTATAGAGAGCCTTCTCCTGTTGCAATGGCATCGCTGTGGCAAGACACGCGAGCGCAACAGCCGCAGCAGTATGCGCTCCAGACGCTCCCGCAGCATCTGCGCCAGGCGGCGCACAACCACGCGAGCAACACGAGCGATGACGACGACGAGAGCAGCGGCGACGAGAGCGACATAAGATCGAACCAGTTAGATGCATGCGACTCGCTTGCAGCATCGGCCTCGATGATGCGCAGGAAGGCACTGCTGGTGCACCAGGAGCAGCATGCTGCGGCGGCATTGCTGCAACGAAGGCACGTGCGCGAGGTCGTTTCTGCTGCGACTGCCGTGAATGGCAATGGCGTTGCGCCAATGGCAGCAGTTGCTCATGACGAAGACGAGCAACAGCAACACAAAGACGCGTGTGTGACTCGCCAGATTATGCTTCGCCAGCCACCGACACGATCGGCTTTTGAACGCAAGCACAGCGCGAGTAAGCATTATGTGAACTTTTATTGCGTCATTCATTCATAGTTGTAGCTTTTACTGATGCAATTGGTTCTGCATGTATGTCTGTGTATTGTCCATGCAGGATCGACTGGAGCGATACTAGAACCACAGCGATTGACCTCGAGCGCAGTCGAAGCAGCTTTGCACCAGCGCAGCAACAGTGCAGTGCCATTATCCTCATTACAATCTGCCGTCTCCAGCGCTCAGACCGCTGCTAGTAATGCTGCGCAGTCGTATCAGCCGAGGAGGAAATCGAGCGCCTTTCCGATCAGTGAAGCCGCCATTCAAGACGAAATCCGGACGATGATCGCTCAGACAGAGCAGCTACTGACAGGCGCCCTTCAGCCGCAATCTCACCATCAGCCAATACAGCGGGGGCTCCAGCCGCAGCCGTCTCAGCCTACGATGCAGCTGGACTCTTCCAGTCCGCTCCGGTCCTCCCGGCTGACGCTGTCAGAGATCGTGAGGAGGACCGGTGTTCACCAGGATGACAGCAACAACAACCGCGATGGCCAAGGAACAGTGCCAGAATTGATCCAGCAGGGCGACATTAGTGAGAACGTGCACAACGGAAGTGAAGAGAGCACCGACGAAGAAGAGGCGGGCAGCCGTTTCTGTGACGAGTCGAGCGAGGAAGACGGAGAGACAGAGCACGAGCGAGAAGTGCTCAGCGACGGCGAGATGTATCCACCATCCTCGGATCTCATGTTTGGGCAGCAGAGCATGCAGCAACAGCAATCCAGATTCATACCATTGCAGAGTCAAGATGCTGGTTATCGCGGTGTTTCTCGAGCAACGGATGAAGACGCCGACGATGACGAAGAGCTCGGTGAACAAGAGCAGGACGAGGAGTTGAGCGCAACGAATCGCGACATCAACGCGTCGAAGGCGCGAGCGCTCAAGGAATCCATGGCAGGCAACCTCATCCGGCTGGGCTTCAAGGAAAACCTCACGCGCATGGCGCTGGACGCCGGCGTGCAGGAGATCGACCACTACGACTCGGACTGCGAGTTGGCGTACGTCGACATCTTCATGTCGCTGGTGAAAATGGTGTGCGACGCGCACTTGGACTCGTTCAGCCACCGGCCACCACCGCATCCGCACTGGATGAGTCCAATGGGGATTGCTTCGTCCGCGTTCGCCTCGGGAGACGGCGACCTCATTCCGCTCTATTCTCAAGGTGACGGCGATGGAAGCGCACATCGGACGACAACGGCTTCGCTTCCGTTCAAGTGGCCCGTGTTCGACATGGCGCAGTTTGAGTTCGGCAACGCGCGCGCCGGCACGTGCTTTGACAGCGTGTGTGTGCTGACGAACCTGCCGAAGGTGTCGATGGACCGCACGGAAGAGCTCATGGAGATTCTGTCGTGCAACCTCTTTTGTATGATCGGCGACCCAATCCAAGTCGTGATCCCGTCGGTGAGCGCCACCGGACGCACGAAGGGCCACGCGTTCCTCGAGTTTGACGACCATCAGCTGGCGAAGGCGTGTGCGGCTGCGATCGACGGCTTGACATGGGGTCGAGGTCCCTTCGGACGCATTCGAAGCAGTATGTTCCGACAGTATCAGGTAAAATCTCCGACCGCTCCTCATATGCGGTTCGATGGTTTACGACAAGAAGCGCTTGATGCGAGAATGGATACGTCCACTAGCACCTCAACGGATCCAAACGACAATGGGCACGCTGAGTACTCTCACTTCGACGATGACGCGATTGGTGGAGAAGGCGGTGATGGCACCAGTGCCTACTTCCCAAGCGAAGGTCGAGTGAGGCCGAATCCGTTCGCTACGAGCTCTGGAAGTCGCGATGCGCCCTTTTCGCCTCTCTTTGAGAACAGAAGCCTCGATCCGTTCCCAGGCAGTGCGCTGTACACCAGCAGTGAAGAAGGTGGAGACGATGACGAAGATGAAGATGGTGACTTGCTCTGGCAGGGAGTTCGACCAACAGCTCCTCGGGTTGTTTCGATGAGCGACATGGACGAAATTGATGCTGAGTTTGGCGGTCACGACATGCTGATGATGAATCGCCGCCGTGATTCATTTGCAGACTCGATCCAGAGTCTCGTGCCCTGTGACCCGGACGTGTTCGATTTAAACGATTCGCAGTTCTCAAGTGATGCTGACGACGAAGATGAAAATGGTTTTGGCTTTGGTGGCAACGGTATTGAGGACGAAACCTGGGGTGTGCGTGACCCCAGCGCTCTTCTTCAGTACGAAGCAGCAGACGACGCGTTGGCTGGGAGTAGAAGACTCATGCAGAGCCATGATAATCGGGCTAGACTACCTCGCCCCCTCAGTGACGCCACCTCTCAAGCGCATAGCACACAGCTGCAAGAAGCGCGGTCAGGAGTCAAGGCGCAGTCTTCGTCACAGGATGTGCCACAAGATCATCTGAGTTCCGAGCTGCGAGATGCGGATGAAGCCATGCAAACCGACGAGTCCGAGAAGCCGTGGCGCAGCTACTGCGAGGAGCTCATCGCTCGGAATCGCGAAATGCAGGAACAGGTCGCGTACGCACGACGGCGCATCGTCCAGCTTGGTCATAACAACCAGAAGCTCCACTTGCTCATCGACCGCGTCGAGCGTGACCGCGACGGACTCATGTTTGAGAATGATTTGCTGCAGAACCAGCTCAACGGCTTCGAAGACCACGAGCGACATCACGAAGCGCTGCTGACAGAGCTGACGATTCTTCGCAAGCACATGCGAAAGACCGAGCGCGGGTTGAAAGGATCTTCATCATCGAATGGCTTGTATTTAGCATCAGCTCCATCACTTCGAGGTGGTGATGAAGAGGACGGATTCCACCAGCAGTCAGGCAATGGACACGTCTCGGCGTCGCTCGAAGACGTGCGCTTCGTTCTCCACCATCAGCTGGGAGCGAATGCGCTCAGTGCGAAGAATGTCGACGAGCTCAAGGACTGGGAGCAACTGCTCGAGAGCTCGCTGACTCGCGTCCGCGCGATGAAAGAGGAGAAGGCGCTGGCGCTGCAGAAGAAGCTCGACCGCCAGGTGGAGGAGCAGCAGGAGCTCAAGCTCTGCGTGATCTGCCTCTCGAACGAGAAGAGCATCCTGTGCCTTCCGTGCCGCCACCTGTGCCTCTGCGAGTCCTGCTCCGCGCACGAAGAGGTGGAGAAGTGTCCGATCTGCCGCCTTCACATCGACGAGATGCTGCTCGTGTACGCGTGAGGATGATAATGGATGATACGTTCTTCACGGAGCGCTGTATGGCGATGAAAGACTTAAGCAAGCAAGAAGAAAAAACACTGTTTACTACTACAGCTACAATACACGAAGGAGACGAATTCCAACCGAGGTATGTCGTGCTCACGGTATTATTAAGTAGCCCAACGCCCATACGAACCAATGTCGTTCAAAGCGTACACCAGTCTTGATCGCCTCTATGAAGTGAGGCTTTTTTCAGTATGATGCAAATTCTAGGTGAAGCTGTTCATGCTCTCAGTCGCCTTCGATATCTCCGGGGTCTTCGGGTAGCTCAGGTACGTCCTGCTCGGTCCGTGCAGGACAACATCTTGGTCGGGAGCTTTCCGCTGAGCTCGCTTGCGCTTCACGATCGCCAGTACCGCGAGAGCGATCGCGAGGACTCCAGCGACGATGAGCAGGGAGCCTGGGACGGTCGACTCGTTTTGTTGCTGCTGCTGCTCTTCGCCAGCAGTAGTCTTGATAGCCTCGCTCGTCTGGTTGGCTGAGAGACTGGACGTCGTCGACATTGTCTGGACAGCAACAGAGCTTGTACTGTTGGCGCTGCCTTGGAGACTCGCATTTGAGGACTGGTCGCCACTGATGACCTGGTCGGTACCCGTACTGATAGAAGGTCTTTGTCCATCAGCTGAGGGCGAGAACGAGAAGCTGCAGCCCCAGACGCCAGTGCGGATGATGATGCAGCGCGAGTCCTCGGGGGCGATGCAGGACTTGGTCGTAGAGTTGAAACTCTTTAGATGCGGGTGACAGGAGGCGCCAATCGCAGCGTCTCCTTTGCGAGGACAGATGCGGTTCAGGTCGACACTTGAAGTGGACGTTTGCATTGGAGCAGCACCACTGCAGCTGAGTATTCCCTCTGACTTGGGCTCCCCTCGTGGGACGCAATACGTCGCATCGCCCTCGACGCTGATGGGAATGCATGGTGACGAGTTGCTAGCGATACCAGGTTTGGCTGGAGGTACCAAAGCCAGCTGGGTAGAGTTGGCTGGGAGTCCAGCAGAGACCGGAGGGTTTGATGCGCCGTCACCGGGCTCACCGTTGCTTGAGCCTCCAGTTTGGTTCGTGGCACCAACTGCTGAGCCAGAGCTTGAGTTCTCAGTTCTGGGCGAGCCCAGCATTGCTGGAGACAAGGAGGTAACGTTCAAAGCCGGCCCTGGTGGATCTCCTGCGCTGGCAGTGCTGTTGGACCCTGGCATTTTTGACGAAGTCGCATTGAGACTTGAGTTAAATTCACTGGCGGTGGCTGACGATGTCGTGAAGTTTGCGGACGACAATGGATGGAAGGCCGTTGCAGCAGTGATCGAATCCGAGTCGGACTGATTGGAAGTTTCACCAGCGATGTTCGCTGCCGGAGACTCGACGACTTCCTCGTCACGCGAGACTTCAACTCCGTCATCGCCGTCTTCATCTTCATCGTCGACATAAGCAACAGGAGTGCGCGGCACGCGCTTGGGCCGCGGTGTGCACTCAGGAACAGGTTTGCGCGTGCGAACGGCGACGAAGTTGTAGCCATCATCATCTTCATCATAGTTGCCACCATCACTTGGCTCTTCACCTCCGTCTTCGTCATCATCACCATCATCAGCCTCATTGGTCATGACGTTCGTCTTTGCGTCCGAGAAGACGGTTGACGAGAACGCTGAGACTTCAACCTCCTGGGACTCCGCCGCCGTGATTTCGTACCGCGTGCTCAGTGTCTGGAAGAGGCGGAACGGCGGGTGCGCGTTCATGTGTCCGGTCGCAGTTGTGCTACCTTCCAATCGGCGGCGATGCTGCTGGCTTGGCTGGCGCAGCGCTTGCCCAAAGGTCACGGGAGTGCTATCGCCAGCAGCGACGAGAGCGAGGACGCTCGCAAGCCAGAGCGGTGCGCGCATGCTGCTGGTTGGCGAATGAAGGCTCTACATAACAGCATGGAGACATAGAGCGAGCTGCCGAGTCAGCCCATCCATTAAGCCTCATCGCAGCATTGCGATCGTACGTGAGTGCAATGGGACTTGCGTGTCATTCTCATTTTCCACCGTCGCTATATTTAGATCCGTTCAGGTGCCGTCACCTCAGAAGATCACCAACTTACCATGAGATCAGCACGACAAATAAGCGATCTTCTGTTTTAATTGCGGGTCGATACTCTAAGTAAACTTAAAGCGGGTGTGGTGTTCCACGAGTCGCAAGACAGGAAACACGTGACTTGGGAGCTGGAACTCCCACGAACGCCCAACTTGTATTCGGTCCAACTTGAGCGTAAGATCACAACTGAGCAAGCAAACGCAACACACATGCATTTCCTAATCAACGCTCACCATCTAT
>JAASGT010001135.1:0-10988 GCA_023334315.1 Globisporangium alternatum | reverse complement strand
TCACGTCGACCTTGCCACTGACGCCCTTGCTCGCGTCGGCCTTGCCGTCCACGTTCGCGCTGCCGCTGACACTGCCGCCGACGCCACCGCTGACACCAGCACCGACTCCGCCGGACACGCCGCCGGACACACCGCCGGAGACACCGCCGCTCTTGCTCACGTCGACCTTGGTGCCGGTGCTTACAGTACTACCCTTGGTGCATGGCTTCATATGACCGTTTGAGCTTGCACCGGCCTGGACGTTGGGGCTGACATACCCTCGGAGAAGTGCGCCGATGTTAAATCCTCCAGTTGCGCCAGTACTGGTAACGCCGGTGTCTGCGCCACCGTAGTAGAACGTCTCGGCGACTTCACTTGATCCATTGACACGCGACAACACGGCGACACTGAGAACACACAACGCGAGGAACTGCTTGCTTGAGAACATACTTGACGATTTGACTTGATTTGACGGGGGACGAAGGGTCACACGAGGAGATGTTGACCGATGGGATGGGGGCTGATGACTTGTGGTGAAGAGCTACTTTTTGAGAATGAGCAGCAGAATTGCAGAACTCCCATGGACAACTCTGCCAGAAGCTACTCTACCACGCCTTGATGTGCTCGTCAGCGTTCGCCACCATTCGGCTCGTGCGTTGAAGTGTACGGTTCACATCTGCGTGCGTGGGGATCTTTGCTGTTGGTCATTTTCTCTTCCATGGGCCAACTGATCCTGGGCGCAAGTGACAGAAGGAGCTCTGCATCTGTTAATGAGAGCAGATGCTGACACTGTATATGATCCCTTCAATGGGCAACTCGCTAATCAAAGCGATCGCGCCCACACACTCCTAAGCTCAGCAAACATACACTCTCAGGTGGGAACACTGAGCTGTAGTCAGTATAAAAGCAAACCAAATGGTTCGATGGATATCCAGTTGAACGGTAAAGATCGTGGCAAAGGAGAAAAGGCCACTCTGAGGGGCTCCAATGCGAATGGGTTCAGGTGATCGTATGGTCACCTGCTTCAAGGTTTTTGGGATCCAATATTATTGAACGCTCTCGGAGATGCGCGCGCTGGTACTTTAGCAGAAATCCTTCCACACACAAGTCTGAAGTGTTCCCCTGATATCTCGTTGAGGCGCTACCCAGCTGAGAGTCCTCGGATGCTGTAAGTCAGTCTTGCTCTTGCGTTGGTTAGTTGCGTTCCAGCTCCAAAGTGTCTGTTCAAGGTAGCCACGACTGTACACGCGAGTGTCTCTCTGAATCTGGCTCTTGGATGTTGTCCACCTTAGACGAATATAGTCAGATCCCCAAGCTATAGCCATCATTGGAACTGGGATATTCAGATCGCAAGCTCGCCATCGGAAGCAAAGTCGCATTGAGAACGCGATATCGTTGGAGTGCATTTAAAGCTCAGCTGCTGCCACTGAACCGGTGCAGGCAATGGTGCAGCTGCCGAATACTCTTTCTATGCAAATTACAACATGTGTCGCAAAATCTCGTCATAAGAATGCACTAAAGCATAAATTTCTGCCGTCTCATGGAAAAGGTGCAAAGTGGTGTCAACAACATCTATCCTCGCACAGCTGAATCCATGAGCTTGTTCAAACGAATATTGATGTATCGAAAGACTTTGAGCAGCTCGACTCAACAAATATCAGCTTTTAACTATCGGAAACTGGAAAATCTTGACTGAAAATGTTTGGGAACGGTGTTGATCTTGCTCTACGCATTACACGGATATCGAACTCTTACTATGGATACACACATACAATTGAGGAACAGGAAATGCCTGGCTGGAGCTAGCATCCTCACCGCCACAAACCTAGTTGGAGCGCAAGTACTTAGCCGCCTTCGCATCGGTGGAGCTCGAAGCTGACGTCTTCACCGCCACGCCGTCCTTGCTCTTCAGCGACACACTGACATCGCCGTCGTCGCTGCTCTTGGTGACGCTGGTCGTGCCGCTCGGTCCAGTGGCGGACACGGTCGCGGTCACTTTGCCGCCGCCGCTGGCGGGGGTTGACTGCGAGGTCAGGAAGGAAGGCTGGGCGCTTTCGCCCTCAGTTGGAGAGGACGCGGTGGTGGCGATGGTGGTATCGGTGTTGGTGGCGCTGTCAGTGAGGGTAACAGAGTCGGCGTCGGTGGTGGCGGTGGTAGCAATGGTGGTGTCAGTAGAAGTGGTAACGGCAGCGGTGGTTGGAGCAGGTGTCTTTCTACCATTCACACCGGCCGACGCTCCGACGCCGGCGGTCGCGCCGAGTCCAGCACTTGCACCGAGACCAGCACTAGCGTCAAGTCCGATGTGAGCACCGAGTCCGGCACCAGCACCAAGACCAGCACTTGCACCAAGGCCAACCGAAGCGCCAAGACCAGTAGAAGCGCCAAGCCCGGCACTTGCACCGAGCCCCGCTGAAGCTCCTAAACCAGCAGATGCGCCGAGTCCGGCATGAGCGCCAAGATCCGCACGGGCTCCGATTCCCGCGAAAGCACCAAGGCCAGCGCTTGCACCGAGGCCAGCGCCAACTCCAAGTCCGGCAGAGGCGCCAAGTCCAGCACTAGCGCCAAGGTCAGCGAACGCGCCAACATCCACACCAGCACCGAGACTGGTGGCAGCACCAACATCGGCTGCCGCAGCAGCATCCACTCCAGCGCCAGCTCCAACCTGGAGCGAGCGATCCACACGCAGGTCGGCACCGTAGGCGACGTCGTACGACACCGCGTGCACAACTTCAATGGACGGCGACGAACCGTGGACACCGATCGACAGCACCGCGACGCTCAGGACGCACAGCGAGAAGAACTGCTTGCTGGACAACATACTTGACTTGACTTGACTAGGCTGTTCACGTGACTTGACTTGGGAGGAACAGGAGACAGAGAGACGACCGTGACGAGAATGCTTGGGAGCTTTTTCGAGCGGACGGACGGCGGCGGCGGTAAGAAGAGAAAAGGAGAGGAAGAAAGGTGCTTGAGCTCAAGAGCGGCTTTTTGAGAATGAGCAGTCTGGAGCAGCATTCTTGTCCGTCGAATGGTCAGCTCACGCTGGTGGCGCGCGATCTGTCTGCCGAGCCTGAAGTATGTTCCCTATCAGGGGAATATCCGCGGTGACTGACAGCTCTGCCCACAAACTGACTCCGCATGGGTCGCTCCAGATGGCTTCCATTCGTGGTTCCTTTCGTCTAGGGCTTAACAAACACTGTGCTTGACAAATCAGACATGGTGTCAGTACGTATATGCTCACGCTGGGATCCGTAGAGTCAGTGACTTGGTAGTGTGCACATTTGCATTGCATCCTCTCTGCGCGGCGTTTACACGGAATACGTCCGAGTCACTTGTCGCTCTGGTAATCACGAGCTCTCTGAGATTAGGAGATGCTTTCGGACCTAACCTCTACCGTCGATGCAATCTTTCACAAGAAGCGCAACTGAACTATCACAAGGCATGCTCTAGGCAGAGTCTCCGTGTCGATATCAAAGAATCGTGTGCGCTACCACCGCTCATGGCTCGTCTCTCATTGCAAGGCTCGCTCAATGCATACTGCAAGTACTACACAACTAGGTCACTACGTGTCTGAGCATTCAAACTCGACCATAAAGCAACATAATATATACAAAAGCCGTTCATCCGATGGTCGCATCAAACGTCTTCGTACGGAGCCTGGTCACGCAAATGCTTCTGCAGCTCGCGGAGCGTGCTGATCGTCTTCTCGTCGGCGCCGGCGAAGTCGTTGAGCATCAGGATCACCGCGCGCACGCGGTCGAGCTTCTGCGCGACCGTGTACGAGTCGAGCACGCTCGCGGTCTCGAGGATCAGCTGGTTCTCCGCTTCCTCGACTGGCGAGAGCTTGTCGATAAAGTCCTCGGGGTTGAACGTCTGGTGCACCGGGAGCGAGTTCTCCTCTTCCTCGGTCGTCAGCACCTTGGAGTCGAGCAGCGGGTCGTAGACGCGCAAGAAGTCCATCTTGTACAGCAGACTCGCCTCCAGCTCGCGCTCGATCTGGTTCACCGACTGGCGCGTCTTGATGCGCTCCTGGAAGAGGTTGTGCAGCTGGAAGCAGTTGACGATCGTCTCGTCCGAGACGTCTTTCCACATGGCGCAGATCCAGCGCATGGCCGTGAGCTGCGAGATGCCGTAGATGTTCGTCGGGGTCTCTGGACGCGACTTCCCCTCGTGGGTCCAGCGCTGGAGTTCCTCGGCCTGTTCGAGCGCGTGCTGCAGATGCAAGACGCGGTACTTAAGCTTGAACGCGCGCGTGATGCCGGCGTCGAACGGCTGGAGCTTCGTCGTCGAGTTGGCTGGCAGGAACTGCACCTCGACGTTCGGAAGCTCCAGGCCCGTGACGACGTGCGTCGTCGCGCGGTCGAGCAGGAGCAGCACCTTGCGGCCCTCCGTGCTCATCTTGGTGTTAAACCGCGAGATCCAGTCGCGGAAGAGCAGACCCGTCATCCACGATCGCTTGTTGCTGCGATAGTAGAACCCGTAGCTCTCGGCGGACTTGTCACGGAAGCTCGCCGGCTGCTTGTGCATGCCGATAACAAGCGGCTCGCGCCGGTCCGAGCCATCGGCGTTCGCGCAGAGCACGACCGTGACGCGCGCCGAGTGCCGCTTGCTCGCGTCCGGCTCGATCTTGTAGAATAGCCCGGTCTCCTGCATCGCGTAGACGTCCTGCACGCTGTAGCTCGCGATGCGCTCGCGAATTTTCTGCACGCTATCCACAGTAACAGTAGCAAGAGTAGCAGGTGCGATAGCAACAGGACCACCACCGGTTGACACATCCACAGGCTCATTAGGCACAGCCGCTGCCACGGTCTCAGCACCGTCCATCAACGACGCCTGGTCCACCGCCGTCGCCATGGTTGCGGCCGCCGCGGCGCTCGTCTTGGCGACCTTGCTCACCTTGCCAAAGGCCTTGAAGGCGTTGAAGCCGTGGCGGTCCTTGAACGACTCGAGCCAGCCGCCGGAGAAGCGCATCTCATGCGGCGCGATGACCAGTAGCGCGCAGAAGACGCCCGCTTGGGCCTTGATCAGGTCATTGTAGATGCGCACGTTGCGCGCCTCGCACTGTACGACCCAGTTGGCGAGCGCCAGGTCGAGTTCTGGGAACGCGACGCTCCGGATGCGCTTGCTCTCGAGCGCGCGCGCGTCGAGCGCCAAGATCGCGTCGGCGTTCTTGAGAATGTCCGAGATCGTCGACTGGCCGGGCGCCTTGACGAGTGCGAACTCGGTCTGCGCCCACAGCCGCAGCTGCTCCTGCGTGATCTTGGGCGACGCGCGCTTCTTGAGGCAGATCGCCTTGCGTTGCGCGTAGTCGAGCTGCCCGGTCTGGTATACGCGCTTGCCCGCCATAGCTCTTGCGCTTGCCGGTGCTCTCTCTACGCCGGTGGGGAGCGAACAGCAGGGCGAGACTGGCCCTGTGCTCGCTCATGGCTCTGTAGACCGGTTGGGTGGATAGTAAAAACTAAATTTTATTTGTGAAATTTAAAAACCATTTTGAAATTTCACATTATCAACTCACTCTAATACCATCTTGCCGCACGCTCATATGTGTGTGCGCAGCGGCGGTGGCGGCGACGTCGGCAGCACGAGCGAGCGCTCACGACGGGGAGCGCCTTCTCGTGCGGCTGCAAAGCGTCTACTAGTCGCATCAAGTCTCGGTATTCAAAGCACATCAAGTTGCTGCCGTCGGCGCCAGCCGAATGGAAGAACGAGGGTAGCGCATATCGAGACGACACAGGCGACGTCTGCCTCCATCGGGACTCACTCAGCAAGCGCCAGCTGCATCGATGAAGAACTGAGAGCTCCATTACACTGATGGAGCTAGCTAGGGTCATGTATCAAATGCAGTCGAGCTGGCTTCAAGTGCCCGTCCGACCAAAGCTCGTTTCCGATGCGAGTGCCACATCGACTGCGGCATGAAGGAACGCGTTCAAGCCACACGACCGATATCGGATGACATAGCGCGCATCGTCTAGGTTCATGGACAACTCCCAGAGGTGTATAAGTTGGAGACGATGGGTTCGTGCTGCTGCAGCGATACGCTCCACGACGTGTTCATGAAGCGTCCGGTAACTATGAACACGCTCTCCGAACTCGTGGTCGTAGCACCCGCCAGCTCATCCGTAGCACCACAGAAGAAGCAAGCGAGCTCCAAGGGAGCACACCGACATGCAATGGGGAAGAAGGACGCAGTGTTGAAGACTTCAAGCTCAAGCGTAGCGCACGTGGTCGACGATGGACGCTTCTTTTGCTGCTCAATGCTCAGAGACGTCTATTGTGCTTCGAGACGGTTGAAGATGGCAAGATCGGTCGCTGAACGGAAATGCGTGACTGAGTGTCGAGCAGTAGTCGCCTCATGGGTTGGCGCCTTATGGGTGGCGAGCGATCGACTCCAAGGACAGCAGACTTGCAGACGCCCGCGCCAAGATTTTTGTCACTTGCGGCGTCGCGCTCATGTGCTTCCATTAGATGTCATCCAACGTGAAATGCGCGAAAGTACATCTCGAGTGGGATTTGAAGGCACGAACGGCACCTGCTTCCGAAAGACATTCAGCAAGCACCAGTGCCACGAACCACGCGATCGCATTGTCAATGGTGGCAGTTCGTCAAGCCGCTGGCACCGTTCACTGCGCACGCGCTCGATTCGATCTCTAGTGCAGCTTTCCGTTTCTTCAAGCGTCTCGTCAGCTGGAGCAAGAGCAATTTGTTCAAGCCACACCCGCAAGTCAGCTTCTGGCGTTCAAGGATTCGTCTCGTGTGTCGCTGGGAATCATGAGAGGAAGCACATCGACAGTACAGCAAACAGCTCAGCAGCGCTGACTCGCTCACGAAGCATCGGGAGTCGTCTGCAGGCGCTCTCCATATCCGTGTGCTACCTGGTCTACTGCATCAGATACGTCGGCAATGCGTGTAAGTGCAGGTAGAGTGCCCGTCTGTGATCTGTCGTAGCTGTAATCCTCATTCAGGCTGCTGACCCGTCTTTTTATATGTTGCCCTCCGCAGATTCACGCAGAGAAGACAAGTGAAAATCACAGGCGACGACCCACCATTACAGCGATCCAGACGCGACTTTCAGGTCGGCGCAGAAGGAAGCGATGAACACACCAGGGCTCTTGTAGCGAATCAGGCTCATAGCGCAAACGAGAGAGACGCGAGGAGTGAGAGCCGCTTTATTAGTTGAGAGTTCATCTCGAATGCTGCAAAGCAAACGAATGGCCTTGCAGATTTTCTGCGATCCGAGTGGAGGTACACGGGACGAACGTCGCTTTGATTGCTGTCGTCGGCGTCGATGCGAAATATCCGGGAGGATACCTCAAGTGAAGCGTGATGGTGCGGGCGGCTGTTGATTTCGACTGACGATCAACAACGACCATCATAGCTGTTTGAGAACGCAGCGGCGAATTTGCCTTGAACCACTGCACGAGAACGAGCGTCTCTTCTGACGCAACTCTCATGATCTTCCTCCCAAGGTTCGTATCAATTGCTCTAAGAGGCTTTCGATCACGGCACGATTGTGTTGCGCGGCAAATTCGAGATCATACAGTGTGAATCCTGACAAGAAGAGCTGCTCATCTCAGACAAATGCGTGAAGAAAGCCCCGAGTGCCCGACAGAGTGGAGTGGTGGTGCATGAGCAGTTTATTCGAGGCGAATGCGTCACGTTGGTGATCGACGGTGCTCATGCAGGTGACGAAAGGCTGCCATTTTTCATGATATCAGCAAGTCGTGCTCCGTCGGGTGCAATGGAGAATACAACTTACCTTCAAGACGATCAACGCGAGGTTGAGCGGATTCTACCTGAACGCTCTGCGTTCCAACGCTGGCGAGATTTTTCTGCAGACGATCGCGAAATGCTGATCAGTGGGAGATCAGAGCTAGTCACACGGTCACTTCTGATGTCAAAGCTTCTGGAGCAAGTGGGGTATGTGAACTATGTGTACATACGTTGCCAGGGATGAGTATTTGTACTGATGTGACTGACTATGGCGTCTGTTGTAGCTGGGCGAGCAGTTTGGTGGTAGTGTGACTCAAGGGTGCGAGCCTCAAATGGTACCTCCCTGCAAAGATCCTGGTGCGACTCGCCTATAAGCTTGTTGCAATACGTCTGCTGCAAGTTAAAGAGAAGGATTGCCACCGTTGTGAGAATCCAAGCATCCAGGATCTCAGAAACGATTTAAGTGTGACCGACGACTCGATTTCAGCACACTGGTGCTCCTTCCGTGGTGGCGAGTCATGAATCAACTGAAAGATCGTGTAGAGATCCAGCAGAGAATGAAGCATTGATTGTGGTTGCCGACGAAGACGGATGTCGCCAGCTAGATCCAAGCATTCGGCTGAGAGTTGCTGTGAGCTGAGCACCAAACAGTGAGTGATGCAGCTCCTATGCTGAAATCCGAGAGTTACGAGCCCGCATGACGACGTTATAGGTGCTGTGCCATGGATTTGTGATTCTTGCGTGCTTTGTGTTCATTAAATATGGCAGAACTAATAAATGCTGAACGTTCTTGCCAGGATCGGGGCGAGCCAAGCGTGCCGAGAGGAGAAACGCGAGCTCAAAGAAGCTCTGTTCAGCAACAAATCGAACAGCTGCACCAATGGGATCGGAATGAACAAGCGTGGCAGGCACCGAACAGGAAGACAACGATCGACAGCCTCAGTCAAATCATGCATCGCCAGTCTCAAGAGCCAATCTTGTACTCCTTCAATTTCGTCTCAAGACGGCGAATCTACCGTTGGACGCTCGTGTAACAAACTCCTCTCGAAGACGCTGAGGAAATCTGCGTTCGAGTGGGTGGAAACGATGCAAATCTGGACAAGAGGTACTCTGTTGCTGTCGTCCATGTGAGTGCGGGTGCAACATGCAGCAACGAACTGGATCTTATACGTGCTACCGCGATACGAGAGCTGTGTATTCGACTGCTTCCTACCAGTGATCGCCACGGTGACAGTCGAACTGCGAATCACAAATACATGGAGATATTTGGCACCATCTTCATCGTTGGTCAATCCAATCTGAGGTTAGTTGCGCCTGGTTCAGAAGAACGACGTACAACAGCCAGCGTTCTTGATGGTCGAGACCCTGAAAGCAGAGATACCGACGCACATCGAGTTGCTTCCAGACACATCACTAGAGCGTCAAATACGAAGGAGACTGTGTCCTGCTTCTCGAGTATCTCGGCGGTTACAGGAAGGTAGCAAAATCGAGTTTTGATGTATCTCAAGGCGCCAAGGCGAGGTAGTGCTGCGAATCCTGAGACGAAGCGTTTTGCGCCACTCGAGTACACGACTGCGAGTGCAAACCTCGAGCCACTGCTGGTGCCTTCCTTCTACGAGAGAGGTTTGCGGATGTGCTGTGCTATGGGGAATCACGCGTGCCACAATCCAGGTGTCGATCGGCCAGTGAAAGTTGGCTTCCCTCTTCTGAGCGAGGTTCAGCGAGCTCCGCTATGACAGTGTCGCGCACCTGCGCCAACGGAGATCGCAGCGGCCAGTTTGACTCGTCAAAACTTTGCGCCGCAGTGCTGTGATGTGGTACATCCAAACTCATGCGACGTGATGACAATGCACCATCATGCCTCTGTTTCTTACGAGTCGGATTGGAACAAGATCACTCCTGCTGGGAATACTAGTTTGACCCACGATGCTCGAATCAACACCAGTGCTAGCATCTTGAGTCAAAGCTGGACGCATGTACGAAGTAACATGATAGTTCGTTGTCTACCTCAGTCGGCACCTAGGTCTTCGATTCGATTCACTTCTCAGATCGACGAGAGATCGAGTCGAGACGTCTTGAGTGTGGTGCCTATGATGAAAGTCGTACGCTGTAGAATGTCGCTCCCATGCCAACACTGCACCGCACGTAGTTCGGGTTGACTGTCAGTCAATACTTGACCAATTTTCCACCATCCACCCAGTATCGATGGCACCAGCGGGTTGCGAGCGAATGAACTAGAATATACAGCGCTACTAGGAACAACACCAAGTTGGAAACGTAGTCAAGTGCTTGCCTATATCGCTTGGTGGCATGTGCACGATGGTTCAATGGAACGAAAGGGGTTTGCTTGCTGCAACGTGGACATCATCCGACCGCACGACATTCGAGGAGATGATAATAAGATGCTATGTAAAAGTATGTGACAGTCGCCTAGGAGTTCATGGTTGATCGACAATCTAGCTCGTTGGTGTTGTCAATTGCGGCAATTGCAGTCATGTACATGAAGCGATCGTATGTGTACACCGTCTCTAGCTCTAGTGTGATGACACATGATCGAGCCACTTGAACGAGCCAGATCCAAATGCGCGCGCAGTCTGTGGCTCCTGGGTTTCCTGTTGCTGGCAATCACCACAGGATGCCACATTGCTAAGGATACGTTGACCAACAGGAGGATGGACGCTGGGTCGGATCATTGTCCGCCAGTATCTGTCTCTTCGAGATGATGACCAACAATGGTCATCATTAAAATGGATCAGTTGGTTTTCTTTGTACATGCGTGCAAAGAAAGGCCGAAGAGCACTTCAGAAAGCCTTTCGGGAGAGCCATTTCGGTACGACTGGCGAGCAGTCCAGGAGACAGCCTTGCCTTTACTGACCTACTGCTATTCGATTCCTTCTTTAATGAACGGCCACCTGATGGATGACAACTCACAGACCCGAGATACAGTATCACTCGTGCTGAGCTCCGGCTGACAACGGCTGGCAGCTTTCTTAGCGAGAAGCCACAAAATGCGGTCATCTGGCTGGTGTCATAAGGACACTGTGCAGACCAGAGCTCTCTATGGCGATAACGCCCCCTTTGAGAGAGCTACGGGAGCGGCAAGAGTGCCATCCATCCACGTGAGCTATTTCGATGCCAAACATCTCGCCTCCTCAAAGCTCATTTCCAATTTGCAGCCCTTCAGCTCAAGCGTCTCCTACACCGCACCACACACTACTCGTGGCTCTCTGTCCCCTCCCTGTTCTTCCGTCCAACCAAGTCAAGTCAATCATGTTCTCCAGCAAGCAGTTCTTCTCTCT
>JAASGT010001134.1:0-10989 GCA_023334315.1 Globisporangium alternatum | reverse complement strand
AGAGCAGAGTGATTGGCGCGCTCGTGGTCGTCGTCTACCTCTTCACGCTCGAGTGGTCCGTCATGACCAACATGATGACCATGTTCACGAGCACCAAGTGTCTCGTCATCGCCGGTGGCACGGGCTGCAAGTGAGACGGTAGAGAGGTGTATTGGCAGCGTTACTCTCTATACGGAGCCATTACTGCGATGGGAGCCGGCAGGAATGTAGCTCTTCATACGGGCTGCTCGTTTGTGTGCCGCTTCGGTCAGTTGAAGAAAGGATGCGGAGCGCTCCAGAGGATGACCTACATGATTTTTTGTGGGACCACCGTGCCACCGAGAGCATAAGCGCATCATTGGTTCACCTTAAGCGTGAAGTTCACATGCCTCCCTACATGGACCCAATACGTTGCTTCGTTTGCCGAGCAGTGCCTGTCCATATGCAGATCAAGAATCGACGCCGAATTCTTCGTCTTGAGATCGTGATGGTGACAGGTGGTGCCACTGGCGTGATGGCCGACGCAACTCTCGCGCTGACATGCATCCAGCATGTGGCTGTACGCACTTCCCTCTCTTCCACAGCTGGGTACACTTCCCTAGCATGACATCACATGACATCTCACAGATCATTATCAGAAAGAGGACTCGTCTCGACGGAGGAAAGAATGCCGTCCGTTCTGAAGCGTCACTCATGTCCGTCATGAGCGTTTCCAGTCAGCAGTCCGTTCAGTTGTTGATCAATTCGCCACAAGCTCCTCAAAATGGCCGATCCGCAATCGCGATCATCCCACACAACACACAGAGCTGAAGCATGGGGAACACTACGAAAAAGCAGCAGGAGTGAGTGGCGAACGACTGCCTTTGCTACCGTTTCTTTCTGACTTGCACATCTATTTCTCGCCCGCAACCAGCCACGTTGTGTTGCTTGGTTGAGATGGATACACGAGGAGCTCAACTACAGAGAGAAGTGCTTCATGCGAATGCAAACAAGTTGTACAGAGCGTACGCAGGCGCGTCAGGCGACGCACATCCAATGCTCGCGTCTATCGTCGTTCACACATGTACGCAGCAAGCAGTGCGAAAGAAGAAGCACCGGTCAGTGATCGCAGCTCACTCTGCTTTGCTGGCTTCTCGCATTTTTCGGACGCTCGTCGGCCTTTTCAAAATCAGAAAGAAAGCCAGCTCGAAAAACGACACAGACGCACGGAAAAAGCAAACCCAAGTGTCTCAAACTGTCGCGAGCGCGATTTGCAACAGACTGGCACCGCAGTTCACTTGGCGTTTGTAAGATTTGCGACAATTGCAACCTATCCGCGTGCTTCTTTTCACACGCAGTCACAAATGCATTTGCTTCCTGAAAATGTTTTTGAAAGAAAAACCTTTCTCGCAGTATAAAACCTTGCACGGAAGAGGAAACAACAGCGAGTTTTTTTACGTTAAACCTTAAAACCTTGCGTGTTGTACTAAGGTTATTTGTGAAAGTTTTGCGAAAGAGCGAAGGGGGGAATTTCGCAACTTGGAAATGGCAGACGCAAGCGAGTGCGTTTTGTATCGGCACGTTCAAACAAAACCTCCGCCGCCCAACGCGCGCGCTCCTCGCTTCCCCGCACTCCACTGCTCTTCCTCCGCGCAGAGAGACCAGCTGAGCGAGCGCCCGCGACTGACCGACTGACGGACTCGACGACTTGACTCGCCGACTGTTATCACTCTCCATCGGTCTACGAGCGCTGTCTATCACGTGAGTACTCGCGCGTTTGGTGTGTAGTGTGTGTCTTCCCTTGCGCGAAGTGGCGCGAGAGTGTGTGTCGTAGGAAAGAGAGAAGAGCTATATATATGTGTGTGTGGATATGTGTGTATGGACGGGAAGACGGACAAGGGCGTCGACGGGTCGCACGTGACTCGTGTGCCCAGCTCGGTCTCTCTTGTGTACTCTTTCTCTGTCACTCTATGTGCTGAAAGCGACGCTTTGGTGTGGAGCCACCTCGTCTACCACCGAAGAACATACTGGCTGACTGACTTCTTTTTCTTGCGCGATCTATGAATTCCATGCAGGCGGATACCCACACTAGCTCGTATCTAACCAACCAGTTAACGACCACGACGTCTGCGGCTATGGATTCGTTTGGGTTCGACTTCCCCGGCGGGGACCTGCTTGATCTCGGCTCGCTGGGCATGTGGGGCGGCAACTCGACTCCGCTCGGCTCGTCTCCTAGCGGCGGCGGCGGAGGCGGACTGCCGTTCAGCGTGGGCACCCCGACGGGCGTCCAGAGTCTCGGTGACGAGCCTTTCTCATCGCTCCCGGGTGGGAGCGATGACTTCAACTTTGGCGACTCCCCGAAGGCAAGCCCCGCCACAAGGAAGCACAATTCAACGGACGACCTCACGAGCCCGTACTTTGGCTCGGAACTGGAGCCGAGCGGCTCCGAGCAAGCCAGTGAGAACAACACGGGCAACGAAGGCAAGCCAGAAGACGTAAACAACACTAAGGACCAAGCGGGGGCGCAACGGAAGAACGGCAACGATGGATCTGCCTCCACCGGCCCAACGACGTCCAATCTCGGCGCCTCAAACAATAACTCGGCGTCGAACCAGAACGGAGCCGCGAGCTTTATGATGGCAGACCAGAACAACATGTCGGGTCAACGCCCAAACCCTTCCTTCCAGAACAACCCGAAGGCAACAGGACCTGGAGCTGCTAGAACTGCCGGCGCGTCTGCAACAACTTCCGGCGTCGGCGCCACATCTGGTACAACGACTTCAACGTCTGCGACTCCCGCATCTACGAACGCTTCATCGGTAAGGCCTCACATCGACGGTCCGTCCATTTCCGGCTCCGCAGCGCCGTCTCCGTCTGGTCGAACTGGTGGAGCTGCTGCGCAGCCACAGCATCAGCAGCAACAGCAGCAGCAGCAACAAGCCATGATGCAGCAACGGTATCCTAACCCGATGATGATGAACCAGGGTCCACAGCCTGGCCAGCCGAACTTTGGCGCTCAAGGATACCAGATGAATGCTCAAGGAAATCCCGTTATTGGTGGTCCCCAGCAAGCGCCAGTGAACGGCCAATACATGCAGCCACAGTACCGAGCTCCAACCTCAAGCTACGACGAGGAGTTTATGAGAGTGAAGGCTATGATGATGCAGCATCCTGACCTGATTCCTCCACCAATGGAAGTTCTGCGGATCTCCATGAGCCAGAGCGCGCCACACCAGGGAATGATGGGAGCAGGAGCGAACTACATGCAGCGCACTGGACAGGTGATGAACCGAGCGGGTACTCCGGGGTACCCTCAGTACGGCGCTCCAAACCCAGGCATGATGATGCCACCACAAGTTCAGCAACCAGGGATGGACGCCAACCGCATGCGAGCGATGCAACTAGGACAGCAATCGCAGCAGCCGCAGCAACCACAACAGCGACAGATGGCTCAAGGAGCTCGCACTCCGGGTGGGTCTTCCAGTGGCAGTCCTGACAACCAAGCCGCATGGCAGTCCGAGAACGATCTACCGCTCCGACGGAAGATGATCGGAAAAATGTAAGTACTTGATCAGCGTATTGGATGGGCTGGTGGTTTGACAGTGTGGCTGACCAACTTTGGATATCGTGTGTGTCTTTTGTTCTTTAGTGTTAGTTTGCTTCAGCAGCGAAAGCCCGATGCTCCTGCAGAGTGGATTCGACGACTTCCGGACATGGCGAGACGTCTCGAAGATTCACTGTATAGAACGGCAAAGAATCGCGACGAGTACGGCGACTTTTCGTCTCTGAAGACACGACTTCAGCACCTGGCTGTGACGATGGGAGCCCGCGCGCAGCATAAAGCAGGAGGAAACCCAAGACCCGCCGGTGTGATGCCAAATGGGACTGGTGTGATGGCTGGGAATCCGATGCCAACTGGGATGGGTGTGAACCCTGCTGCCATTGGAACCGGAATGGCGCCGCAAGGACACGTCGTTGGAAACATGCCGTACGCCAATGTCGGTGGTCGTATGACTCAGCAGCAGCTTTTGCAGCAGCAACATCTCCAAATGCAGATGCAAAACCCGCAGATGCGCCAGTTCACTCCGCAGCAGATGCAGCAGTTCACCCCTCAACAGATGCAGCAATTCCAGGCTGCTCAATTGCAACGGCGGCAGTTCCAGATGCAGCAAGCTCAACAGCAAGCCCAGATGCAACGCCAAACTTCTCTTCAGCAGCAGCAACAGCAGCAGTTTCAGCAAAACCAGGCGATGCAACGCCAGAACAACATGCGTCAGCAGCAGCAAATGCAGCAGCCAGGTGCGAACCCAGGTTACTCCATGGATCCTTCGAAGCAACAGCAGCAGCAACAACAACAACAGCAGCAGATGAACCAGCGAGGCCAAAGCGCGAACTACTTGCAGCAGCAGCAAGCGCAGGCTCAAGCACAGAACGCCCAGCTTCAGCAGCAGCGAGCGTCTATGAATGGCACGACTGGTCGACTGAGCGCAGATTTGGGTATGGGACCGGGCGGCCTCGGCGCCGAGTCCGCAGACTTTTTGAATCTGGATCTGTCGCAGCTGGGAGACAGCGATCTTTCTGTCGACGCGAGCTCGCTTGGGGGTGGAAACTCCAGTGCAGGTGACGCAGTGAAGAGTGCTACTGCGGAATCCTCTGTTGCAGGTGCCGGTATGAAGCGTACGCTCTCTCAGTCGCAGCAGCAGATGGCTCAAGCTGCGAACGCGGCCGCATTCAAGCGAACGAAAGCAAGCGGTCCAGGTGGTGCCGGTGCAGCAGGCAACAACCGTGGGGCAAATTCGCAATCGCCGCAGCCGACACAGAATGCCATGCAGAAGCCAGTGCAGGGTACAAGTGGTTCATCAAAGACTCCACCAATGAGTACAGTCAATGCAAAATAGTCAAAGGTAATTCTGATCAAGAAACGAAACTTGTGTACAGCGCACCAATGTCGCCTGACGCCTTCTCCGTTGGGAAAGTGGAGTCTTGAGAGCCTGCCTGGTGTCCCAGATCGTCTGAAGCTCAAGCGACTGCCCGGGTTGCGCGCGCGTAGAGTCCAAGAGTGAATTTCAAGTGGTGCCTGCAAGAAGTGTGTCTCCCATCACTCCAGCCAGCATTGTCCCAAGGTGAAAGAGTCGGCATTTTGAAGTCTCGTGGTGAGTTGTAGTTTGCTGGATTTCTTTATTAGCTGCAAGAAGGCGAAGATAGTGATGTTGGTTTGAGTGACATTTGCTTCTCAGCCTTGGTAACGCAACAATGTTCAGGTGTGTTTTCGCATTGTGAAGCTCTTCCTCAAGTGTCAAGTGCGCTGTCAGAAGTACGTTCGGCGCCCCTAAAGCTCCCAGCATCATCCGATTTGCTGCCTCTGACTATCTCTCACGTGTCCAAGATTCCAGTGGATCAATCAATCCAAGATGGGAAGCTGAGCTGGTGAGAGTGATCGACTTCGTACTGCTTGCTCGACTGAGTGCTGCTGTTTGAGTGTGCTCTGCTTCCGACTCAAGTTGCTGTTTGGCTTCTGCTGGTCGCTTTTAGGCGAAAAATTTGCTCCTGTTGCTGTCGGAGAGGAGGAGGAGGAGCGTCGGCGAAGGAACGCGTGGGTCGCAGCAGCGACATTCGGATCGGAGCGCTGCTGCTGCTGGTGGTGGTCCGACTGAGAAACCACTTCGCGTCTTGAGGACTCGAGCGCCTGGAGAACCGATGAGCCCAATCTATCAAGAACAAGTAGCAGCAGGAATAAGCGATTGGGCAGGGTGGTGAATCAAGATTGTGCGCATCAAGAACGGCAGTCCCAATACCTGCGAGCGGTGGGATCGTCCGCCATATGCGCATTCAAGAGCATCCGGCGCCGATACGCGGTGATGAGCACTGGGAACGGGATCGCGAGGTCGCCTAGTTTCCCGGACTGCAGGTCTTCAAAGAGCTTCACGACGGGGTTCACCTTGGTTTGCGCGCTTTCGTTGCGTGTGCAGGCAATTTGCTTTGAGCTCTCCCTTCGCCTCCGCGGACTCAGCGCTGCGCCACGTGGACTCGTGAGTGGGCTCGACGGTCGCGACGCGTCTACTTTTGCAGTGTTGCCGCTGGTGAGTGGGGTCACTTGGTTATGCGCATCAGCCGTCGGATCCTCCACTTGAGCGCGCGTCTTGGGCTGATGCAGTGGCGCTCGCTGGCGAGAGTGCTTCACTTTCTTCGGATACATCAGATGCAGGAACTGGTCGAACGTGACTTCGCCCTTGCCGTCCTTGTCGACTTCATCAATGAGCTTCTGAACGTCGTCACGACTGCGCGCGAGCCCGACCGACACGAGCGGATCCTCCAGTTCGTCGAGCCCGACCTCGCCCGAGCCGTCCGCGTCCAGCGACTCGAACCAGCGGCGCATGAGCGTCATTTTCTCGCGCAGTTCCTTGAGCTGGCTGTTCTTGCCGTGCTTGTCGAGCCACCGGTGCTCGAACCACTTGAGCTCATCGAGGTTCGTGTTCAAGAGATTCGTGCTGTCGTCGCCGTTGCTGTTGGCGTTTGTCGTCAAGGCCGATGGTGACAAGTGAACGGACTTGGAGGCGATGAATGGGTGGTTGGGCAAAGTTGGTGCAAGTGGGCGGCTCATCTGAGCACATCTCGAGTCTTGAGCTGCGGCGGCGGCCTTGAAGATCGCGTTGGCTTCGCCCAAGAGATCATATTGCAAACGACCTCGGTATCGCGGTGGGATCTGTCGTGGCAAGAGAGGTAGAGAAGCATCATCCTGAGTCTCCTCGTTTTCCCAAGACGCACATTGAGACCTGCTTTAGTGTACCACAAACCAACCTGGCGCGGATTCCTGTGCGTGGACTCGTCTCTCGCCAGCGTGCTCCGCCATTCGCTCCGATGTAGCGTCGGGTCTGTGACTGAAGAGAAGGACGTCGCACCGCCCAGGAGTGCGCTGGAAGAGGCAGGCGAAGCTGCAGAAGGAGGTCTGGGACTCAGCATCTCGACACTCGCTCACTGTCGTCAATGTGCCTTGCTCGCACTCTTCAACGCCGAATGCTGTCCAGACAGTTCGATTGAGGGACGACTCTTCTCAGGACATGGAAGACTGAGCGGCAGACGAAGTAGTCAAGATAGTCAGTCAGCCACATGAAGAGCGAGGAGGGTATTTATATCGACGTGCCCGCTGTTTGATTCCGAGTGAACCGATCTGCATGCGGCTCGCGATCGAGAAAGCTGCCATACCGATTGTGGGGTTTGTGCCGCACAAACGTTCTTGTACGAGAGAAGTGAGCTGAGCGGGGACGGTGTCAACAGTAAGGCCCTTCTTCAATGGGGGCAATTTTTATTGCTGAAGCGTGTCACCAGAACTCTCGAGTGTGCGCAACTGGCCAATAGATCGCGCATATTCCACGAGAAAATCACACCAGTTGGATCGACTGCCGACCTCCGAAGGCCCGGAATCGTGTAGGTGGAGCTCGAGTATCAGTGTCTAAAGAAACACTCTCAGTTGGCGCCAGGTTCCGACTCCAGTTCCGGCTCCGACAGCCGTGTGCCTGGCGCTCCGAGCAGTGGCGTCAGTACCCCGCTACACCAAGCTCTGCATTTAGTCTGATGATATAGTCTGGACAAAGTGTACAGACTATTTGCAAATCCAGACTAATTTCGGTGACAAGATCTGCATCTCAGCCAAATGTTCAGAAATACCCTGGACTCTGGGTAAGACCACGTATCTGCAGGTATTTGTTGCGCGTAGCTTCATCGGCTCAGCAGTGATGCGGCTAAAAGATGAGCTGTCATGCAATCCCACACCTCATGCGAGCTGATTCCACTGTTATCACTTTTTTGAAGAAGTTGACAATAATGTCATGTTCACCTAGAGAAGCTGACAACAGGGTCGCTTTTTCCAAAAACTACATTGCATCTCGACGCAGTGAAACAAGAAACCTCAATGCGCTAATGATAGTGGATTGATTTTACCTATACGCTAAGGTTCGCGGTGGTTTCATGTCTGGCTCCCAATCCTATCGTTTCTTGCCATCGCTGCAGCCAAGAGGGACTCATCAGTTTTGATCCTTCTAAGTTCAGAGCACTTACATTTCCGACAATGAACACGTGCAGCGGCTGTCTCAAAGACACGACGAGCATCTCCCATCGTTGCAATCGAGGTGGGCGACGAAACCACGACTTCTGCGGCGACCCTGTCGGTGAAGGACAAGGATGCCCGATTTGCAGCCATCATTGCGCCTTGCCTCCAGCCGCCAAACCTCCAGCCACCAAATCTTCATCCGCCTCGGCTCCAGCATTGCACCGTCGCTACTCTGCGTCGCCAACTGTCACAGCGTTCGAGCACACTCCAGCTCAGATGACTGTCCCGCCGCTCATGAAGAACAGTGAAAATCTCATCGAGACTGACGGAGCACAACCAGCGTCCGCTTCAAAGGTATGCAGAACCGCTTAAGTCGTATCCATGCGCAGCGATTGCGCTCAAGTTGTCGCATGGATTGTCGAGAAAGAGGCGAGTGGTGAAACAAAATTGATGTTGAAAGCCGTTGCCGCATTTCCTGACGTGTTTCGGGGCAATTATAAAGCCAACATTGAAAAGACCAGTGACTGGTGGAGGAAGAGAGAGGACATCTCCACTTACTAGAGCAACCCGATCATGTGACGCCGAAGTGGAACTCTCAAGCGCGTTCAGCTGAAAGCAAGTGAAGGTTGTGGTCGCACACGAGCTCCTTGGGTTCCTTGGTTGCATGGTGAGCTAATCGCGGAGTTCCTCCGTCTCCGCAGCACGAACATCAAAGTCTCGACCTCTCTCCTCGTTGAAGTCAGGAAGTATTTTTTTTAACTGCGAGTGGAGAGAGGTTTGACGCGGACACTCTCGAAATTGGTTTACCCCTTATCGGACGCATCAACACGCGCTGGATCCAGACATTTTGCAAACGACACGACGTCGTCTCAAGGAAGCTATCCAGTAAACTAACCGTCAGCGCCGAGAAACAGTCTAACTTCGAACGTGCTGCCGCTTATCATCTTGGCAAAATGAAGCGAGACTTTGACTCCGGTGTCCTCGATGACGATCTCGTCCTCAACAGGATGACGGCAAGACGCTCGAGGTGAAGGGCACGACCTCCGTGAAGTACCATGATGTGGTGTCTGGAGGAGAGGGAATAACGTTGGTGTTGACACTTAGAAGCGGTTCGAGGGCGGGCATCAAAGTCTCAATGCTCATCTTCCAAAACACAAACCGCAGCTACCCGATTATTGGTTTGTCCGACAAGATGCCTGGTGTACCGTACAGGACCAAGGGGCGGGATGGATCGTCGAATTTTTGGCGAGTGACCCAGCAGCTAAAGCGAGTTTGGAGAGCTGAGTGGGAGAAGGAGAAACCAAGTTTGACGACCAGTGTGATGTTTCTCGGGCACAGAAGCAACACAACAGGAGGAGCTGGAACTCCCGATCTCCCAACGTGTACTGTTACCCCGGTCGCTAGTCTCATACTGATCTCTGTTCTCACATGTAAATCCACACACCACCTTCTCTCACTCGCACAGCACACTCACGCTAACTGTAGCACAGAACGCTCGCGCCAACTGGACGATCTAGGGAGCCGAAAGCTGAGAAGAGGAGGAAGCTGACAATGTGGTGTGTACCACCGGCGATACACCACAACCAGGCAGCAGTTGTCAAGCGTTCCAAACAAGAAGGGTGAATGGTTTGGCAAGCTGAAGCAATCCAGCAAGCTTTACAACCTCCGTTTGGCTGCAAGGTGCTGTCTCATTGTGCGCGACATGCGAGATGACAGCAATGTCAGTATCGTGCGCAAGTCGATGATTTGCTGTGGTCTGGGAAGAAATTTTAGCGGTGTGTGGGAGGAGACTCAATTGTTTCCTTATTTGCAAGAGATCATCGAGAAGTACCGCATGAATTTTGATGGCAAATAACCGATCAACTTTTGCGAGGCTCTTGAGTGACCTGCACACACGACTCTAATACATTACGATGCATGAATTCATCAAGATTAATAACGAAGCCGACAAATAGTCTGATCTAGAGTAATTGATAATGCTCTTCATTAGTCTATATGATATTTTAGTCTGGTCCAGACTAAAACATGTGAGCACTCCAGAATCGCTCTTCGCATTTAGTCTGGACCAGACTATAGAGTGCTTGGTGTACTCTGCTTGCCGAAGGAACGATCGGTGGATTTAGTGTGCGGCTTGAGCGGCGCGCTTGGTGAGCAGAGATGCGTGACTGCCTTTTAGTCCTTTGTAGATACATAGCACAGCCTCATGAAACGAGTGATAGTGCAATGTTGCCGGTACTTACCACACATGCTGGCGGTGTGTCCATCTCAATTAACATACAAAATGGTGCTGGTTGCACTTTCGGGTCGGCCATTGTGAGGAGCTCTTCTCGTGGCGAAGAGATCGACTGCAAGGATCGAAACGCTCGTGACGGACTAGCGAGTGCTGCTTCAAAAATGCGAAAGGATTTCGTTCTTCCGTCGAAACGAGGCCTCTTTCTGATAATGATATGTGAGATGTCATGTGTGATGCTGTTGAGCGGACGGTGTCCAGTTGGGAAGTGGACCCAGCTGCTACTGTAAAAGAGGGGAACGAGCGAGTGTGCAGCCACGTGATAGATGCACATCGGCGCGAGAGTTACGTTGGCCATCACGCCAGTGGCACCAACTGTCACCATCACGGTCTCAAGACGAAGCACTTTGCGTCTTGGATACCCATGCAAAGGCTATTGCTTCTTGCACATAATTGTGTGTCTCAGTGGCAACAAACTGGTCCTAACTAAATCCATCTGGGCTTCCTTCTGGAGCGCTTCATGTCCTTTCGTCCAGCAACTTCAAGAAAGCAGGCGGTCGAGTTTCAATACCAAATAGCTAATTACCAATCTGCTTCTGCATTGCTTATAATGTACCGTCTCACTTGCAGCCCGTGCCACCGGCGATGACGAGACACTTGGTGCTCGTGAACATGGTCATCATGTTGGTCATGACGGACCACTCGAGCGTGAAGAGGTAGACGACGACCACGAGCGCGCCAATCACTCTGCTCT
>JAASGT010001133.1:0-11011 GCA_023334315.1 Globisporangium alternatum | reverse complement strand
TAGTGATCGATCTTGGCGCCGTTGTGGCGCACGAGGAAGTCGTGATTCATCGGGTAAAAGACGTCGACCATCATCTTGACGAACTTCTGGAAGTCTGCTTCGCTCCAGTTCTTATAGACGCGCAGGAGCTCGGCCGCATTTGCAATCTGGTAGCCGTAGATGCCCGAGGCCAGGAACTTGTCAGATGTGCCGCCGATGCCCGTCATGGTGCTCGCCCAGGCGTTCAGGATTGTAACTGCGTGGTCGGCGTACACGTCGTCACCCGTGATGTGCCACCGGAGCGCCAGCGCGTAGGCGGCCGCGGCGTCGTTGTAGAGCAAGCCGTAGTTCTCCTTGTTGGTGCCGTCGTAGCCGCGGTACACGGTCGTCTTGGCGTTCGGCTTCCAGTTGACGGATGAGCGCGTGTTTTTCATGAGCATCTCGAAGCCGCCCTTCCATGGCTCGAGACCGGCGCTCACCTGCTGCTTCATGAACGCCAGGTCGCTCGCAGAGTGCAGCATGCCTGGGTGCGCGAACACGCCACCGCCGGAGCTGCTGCTGTTGCCCATAGCGCAGGACGCGCTCGTGGGAGAGCCCATGAGCGCAAGCACCATGCCGATACCGACCAGGAGGCAGCGCGTACTGTTTCTTATTTCCATTGCGTGACGCGAACTGCTAGGAGGTGGCGATGGCCGCTAAATGGCGAATGGCAGAAGACACGAGACGCCGGCCAGCACTCCATCTCGCAGGGCATGACGGGTGGGCGAGTGTCGTGTCAGAGCACCAATGGCGGCACGCGAGCACACGACGTGCAGCTGGGGACTTTTGAGGAGACAGCTGCGTACACGGACGCACGGGTGGGTGGACATCACGACCCGAATCACATGTGCGTACAGGCGAGTCCGCTGACTGACTGACTACCATGTGACCCAAGTGCTGCAGCTGTGTAATCGAGAGCCACATGGCTACGATCGATCGACCTGATTGATTGGTTGTCAACACCCCAAGGTGCTGCCGACTGCAAACACAAGCAAGGAGTTCAGCACCGACTTTGGCTTATGACATATTCGACATTTCAGGTAACAAATTGCTCTCCCGTGAAACGCAATCATCGCCGCTAATCGTTCTCGTTCTCCGTGTGTAGAGCTTGTGTTTAAAAGAGTGAGCAGATAGCCAGTGATGTCGAAGCTCACCGATGTGCTCTTCGAGTTCTTGACGACGCCAGCAGAGTCATTGCCAACTAAAAGCATCCGAACGCGCTCTGCAGAGAAAGACGCGTCCACGATCCACGTGGGTATTGGACTCTCGTTCGCACCAGCCAATCTGACCGTTGAAGGGCTGCAGTTGATTGCAGAGCTGCTCGAGCGATTCCCGAAGAGCCCAGATCGGCAATACACTTTCAATATGCTGGATCTGAACCACAACGCCATGGATCCTTTGATGCTGGTAGTGGTGACGGAGACTATGAAGAATTTCGAGCACCAGAGCAAGGACTTTCGGCTTGACGAGATCGTCGTTGCTGGGACTAGTTTCTTGGACGGAGGCCAGGATTACTTGTTTCAACGCCTCATCCAATCTGCTCTGAAGCAGAGAGTTCCCCGTCAGCCAAGCCAGTCCCATCGACTGGCGAAGGTGCTGTCGTCACCTGATGTGCGCAACCTGTCACTGGCTGGAAATCGCCTTGGAGCTCGCGATTTCGCGATCATTTACTCGACACTGCGCTACGATTGTGCATCGGACGCGCTGTCGCTTGCCTCCACACTCGTTCACGTGGATCCGCGCGAGCGTGAAGAGTGCTGGTGATGGCTCGCATTTGGTGTCTTTAGTCCTCGCTCGAAACGAGCTGCCCTGGAGGCTCGCCTCTGCAAGGTTGATCTGTCCAAGTCCATTTTTAACCGCGGTGTTATTGAAACAATGAGAACGACCATGAGCGAGTCGCTGCGCTTCGCAAACTTCCCGACAGCGAGCAGGAGTGTCAACTGCTGATTTGCTCGTTCAAGCAAGGCTGCCGTATGAATTCGTCACGCGACACGACATCATCGGCTGTCTTGATACTGAACGCTCAGCGAGAACTCGAGGTCTTGTACAGCGCTCGCCATGATGACGCCTGGCGCTACATCATCACGCCTGGCTTCGGCCTGGGCTGGATTGAGAGCCACCAAATCCTGAGAGTGGTGGAAGAAATCGATATCCAGCAAGCTCCAAGATTGCACTGTAACTTGGTCATGCGTGACCTTGCAAGTTCATTGTGCTCTGAATCGCTCAGCGACTTTCTTGTCTTATTGGGCCGTAGCTACGAAGCCTTGATATTGGAAATGCACGCGGAAGGGTTCCGTATCAAGCGATTCTTGGTCACTGCTCGAACCTGAGGCACTTGGGTCTAAGTGGCGTCGACTGCGTTCGCGACTTCCTGGACATGCCATGGAGCAGCGAAATTTGCTTTCTCTGGATCTGAGCAAACCCAACATCGACAGCCACGGCTTTGCGACGTCAACGCGCGCGACTTTTGGTTGTTTGACAGTACCATGACAATCTCGGTGTCTTTGCTGCAGCTCGTCTTCGAGTTTGCCGCTGAGAGGGCCACCAGGAAGCTCGTCTGGACAAGAACGTAGTGTCTGCAAAAGAAGACATCTGTGTGTCGCTGATAGTTGCGAAGTGGTTGGTTGGGCAAAAGATAACCTTGCGAATTGGCTTCTGCCATTTATAAACACTTTTTAGCTACATAAGAGGGTCATTTGAGCGCCTACAATTATTAAGTTGAAAGAACTTAATGCTACATAAACAGGATCATGTCTCACGACCGTTTCCAAACAAGAAAATGCCAACAGCAGTCTTTCAGAAAAGAGCAAGCAGCCCCAGCACATCTGCAAAAGCGCCCAGCGACAGCATGGACGACACACAGCTGCAGCTGCTGCTGGACACTGTGGTCGTGCCGCTCGCGGGTCTCCTGAGCGTCGACAGCGGCCATGACAGCAGCAACGGCTTCGTGCGCGAACTGCCACAGCTTACTGTGAGCTTCTGGCTCATTCGCGGCGGCGCGGGCTCGCCGCGCAAGATCGACGCAAAGGTGCGGCCAGCGCTGCAGGCGCTCGCACAGCTCATGGTTCATTCACAGCATGTAAGCGGGTCACCAGTGAAGAAAGCGCGACTGTGGAGACGCGTGCTGCAGGACTCGCGGCTCTTTGGTGGCTCGACTGCTGCTGCTGCAACCAGGAAGCTGGAGGACTGGGTGCTGCAGAGCGAGGCATTTCCGCGTGTGGTGCTAGATTTTTCGCGCACAAAAGTGAGCTTCGAGCTCGTGGACGCCATTTGCGGCTTCTTTCAAGACTTTGGTGCTATTGCGATGGATGGCAGAGCTGGGACAGACGACGCCAAGACAACGTCCAAGTTCGGCTTGAAGTTTGCGCAATGCCAGCTGAGATCGCAGGAGCTGCGGTTGACTCAGCAGCTTTTGGATCGAGTCTGCAATGAAGAGCACCGAGGAGAGCAGCCGTGGCCACGATTCAGGGTCTACTCGCTCGACTTGAGTGATAACGGCATGAACGCAGCAGAGCTCCTGGAGGTCGCTTTGATCTTGAAAAGCAACGACGTCTACCGACTCGAGGAAGTGGTGCTCGAGAACGTCGTCGGTAGAAAGCTCGCAAGCGAAGGACTGAACAGCCTATGTGCGCTCGTGGGAGCTGCTTTTGACGTTGATACGATCGTCAAGTCGACCTCCGCGATGCGGCATCGACTCGTGCATCTCAGCTTGCAGGGAAACTCTCTCAGTGCTCGAGCGTATGCGTCGATTTGTTCGGCGTTTCGCCATTCTCACACCGTAAACGACCTCTCACTGGCAGGAACGTTGTCGGTCTACGATGCCAGCGAGCGAGAACAGTGCTGGCGATGGCTCGCACTCGGTCTGTTCTACCCTTGTCCAAGTGGGTCGCGAGAACTCCTCAAAATTCGCAGAATTGATTTGTCTGGAAACCCTCTGTACCCAAACGATATCGAAGCGCTGAGGCGAGCTCTGACGAACCCTTCGGCGGAGCTCCTCCCACGAGGTGAAACTGAAATCAATCGACTGGCGCTTGACGAAGCTGAAGACAACAAGGTCGGCGTCTGTAGTGTGCAGAAAGGCACCAGGATCTACGCCAGTCCTGATATCGGCTCGGACTGCATCTTCCAGCTGGATCACCAAACTGAGCTAGAAGATTTGTGCACCCGCGCCGAATGGGTTTGCGTTCTGATCCCAGGCTTTGGTTTCGGATGGGCTCAAGCTGAGCGCGTCGAACGAGTGGATCTGCAAGCTGTGGAGCGCGATCAAGCGACTCAAACACGATATGAGCTGATCCTGAACAACCTATCAGCTAGCGAGTCGACTTCTCAAGCGCTATCGTCTTTGTTTGAAATCCTCGGTCGCCGACTTTGCGCACTGGAGTTGCGTCACTTTCGAGTGGATCAGCTTCTGCTTGAGAGCATTCTGCGTCACTGCACCCGGTTGGAGCGCCTTGACTTTGAAGGCTGCAGTCTCATTGGCTCTGGAATGACTTCTCTGCTGGATGCACTACGTGGTGACCTTGGCAGCACGCTGCTATCGCTCAACCTGAATGGCAACTACATTGGTTTTGAATTCACTGAGCAGCTCGCAATAGTACTAGCCAGTCCAGATCGGACTCCAGTACTTCGAGAGCTTCGCTTGAGTAGGAGCTCGATCGGAGATCGCGGGCTGGTCAGTCTCTACTACGCGCTTCAGCAGAATAAGACTCTATCGATGCTCGAGCTACATGCTCCAAGCGACCCTGCATTCCCAGTTCTCACCAGCGATGACGCTGGTTTCAGTGCCAAGTACCAAGACGAGCTGCTTCGGATCGACCCCTTGCCATTAAACCGAAAACTCGCCTTTCTCAGCGTTTTCGTGAACCCATTGGCTGCAGTCAGCGTGAGAAGTGAGTTGGATACGTGGATGTTGACGCTGATTCTCCAGTTTGCAGCTCAAGACGTACGTCGTCGAATCTCATGGCGATAATGTAATGGGAGATCGCTTACGCGAACCTTGTTAGCGTTCTTTGTTCTGCACACCTCACCTCCAATTTGATTAGCTGTTGGTATAATCAAAAGTGAGGTTGAAGTTTTTGCAACGTGGATGGTAGCTCAGGTCTTCGAGTTCCTGCCGTCGGAGGTGCGCCATCGGATCTTCTGGAGAGAGGAGGCAGCTCCAGACAACAGTGACATCGACGACGACGATTTCGGCTACGACTACTAAGGAACAGGACAGCTGAAGGGGGACGCAATGTTAATCACGACAATTTGGACGCTTCTGCCCACCTACCGCTATCGTGCTGAGGTGTCGACTGACACCATCTGAGAGCTAAAGAATATTATGCCTTGGGATTTTGAAGCGCGTCGATGCAATGTGATTGCTCACTGCACACCTCCCAATGGCTGATGGCATCTTGGAATTGCATCAACGCAAGACATTGCGGGGCGACGCGTCCATAGCAATTTTCTGCAGGTGTACTCGCCCTAGCATTGAGAGTGATGGTCATATTGAAGTTACTGATACAGACAATACTCTCAAATTGATACACGAAAATAACACCAAAACGAAATCATTTTTGAAGGTCTTGACACATAAAGGGATCAACTTTTGCAGGATAAAAGTACCGTGATAGTCACCATAGTTGTCGTTCTGCACCTTCATTACGCAGTGGATGGTCATGTGCGACGGTGCTCGGGGAAGCTGGAAGGCGATCATGGCCCACTCAGTGAGCTACTTGTGCATCAGGTCCGGACGCGCGATGCGATGAGCCCGAAACTCTACCTTCTGGTGGTTGGCGAGACGAGCGTACGTAGCGGGCATTCTCTTTGACGGCTGGTAGAGCTTTCGTGTGTGAGCTGGCAGGCGTGTGATTCGCGCTAATCGAATGTGAAAAACAGTGAGTCCAGAATATGTTGTTCACATAATATCGCTTTAAAGGGGTATGTGGTTTTAGTGGTGTATCAATTTGAGAGTATTGACTGTAGATTGGCATCTGCTCATATGTGTTCACTCGCACCCCAGGTGACGGTTTCGCACCGAAAACTGTATCTTTCGGTTTCGCAGACAGGCAGATGCACGACAAACTGTACTTGCTCAATTCAGCGCTGCTTTCCTGTATGCCGAGTGGTACAGGATGCGGATTGCGGCAGCGCAAAGTGACCAAACTACAACAGCTAAAGGGTCATCGGCACCATGGAGCCGAGGAGGCGCACATGCTTTTATTCGACTCGAGACTCACACACGAGCGCAAGTTCTGAACAATGCGCACGGACTCGCGCAACCGTTTGCTGTGCTAATCAGTCACTTCAAGTGCGCACTGAATCGAGATGGCACGAGTGATGGTTGCGGAGACTATGGCAGCTGCGTTGTCCAAGCCTTTTCGATCGATCACTGCGCAACAAATTGCAAGACAGCTTTAACTTTCTGAAATCTAGTTACATACCTAGAAATTCGTTCTTAATGAAAGAGAACACTACACTCTGGCTTCCAGTCAATTGCTCGTGTAGTTGAGCTGCTTCTTAAGCTCATAGGAGCGCGAATTGCTGTCAATGTAAGTGCTGAAGTGCACGCAACGTGTGTGTGGCGTGACGGTCTTTGCATTGTATTCTCGCTCCTGTCAGTACTCTTTGCTGTTTGTTCTCTGCACCATCTCATTTAGCCTACTAAGTTAACGTAGACCTGTTTGCACTGACATATATTGTTATAATATACAAAGATGGATGTTTATAGTGAGTAATACATACGTGGTCTCGTTTTCCGAGGTGGATTTGTCGCTTCTCGATCTTCAGAAACCGCCAACAGCCCGATCTGATTTTGTTCATGGCTGCGCCATCTCTCATTTGTCAAAAGTTTTGTTACCAAGTTTTGCTTTTTCAGCCTCCCCATTGGCTTAAATATCGATTTCTTCCATCTCATTCGCTGAAACTGAAACCATCCCAAATCAGCTGCTTTTGCATTTTCATGCACAACAGAGGGAGAGAAAGCGCATGGCGCGGGCGACTGGATGAGTGAGCATCCCGTCCATTCGGGCTTTCTCCACGCGCGCCGCACGCACAAGTGGCCGTCAGTATGAGCACGCCGCCGTCCGCTGCGAATGAGAAGGACGGCAGCGAGAAGACGCCGCTGCTGCCAGCGTCCGCCGCGTCCTCACAGGCATCGCCCAGCTACGCCAACATGAGCTTCGGGTCACCCGCGCCCGGCTCTTCACTGAGCTCTGTGGCGTTCATGCAGAGCGCGCTCTCGACGCTCTCGTCCAACGACTCGAACGTCTCGACGCCGCGCGCGCTGCAGAGTCAGCAGCCACCGCCGCCCGCGAGCAGTAGCAAGGGCGGCAAGGTGCGCGTGGGCCTCGACGCCGCGGTCGTGCACAACCAGCAGAAGTGGAAGCGACTCACAGACATCAGCGACGACAACTCGACGGCAAAGGACATGGCGAGTGAGGTGCAGAACGAGTTCATGAAGCAGCGCAAGCAGAACCGCGAGAAGCGCCAGCGACAGGCGCAGCAACAACAGCAGGTGCAGCTCCAGGCGCTCGAGCAGGACGACCCAGAGCAGCCGTCTCCAGCGCAGGCGCTGCTCTCTGCAAGCCAGGGCAACGCCGGTGGTGGCCATGTCAACAGCCTCAACCGCTCCTTCACGTCTGACGTGTCGTCGAGCCCGATGCTCCCGTCATACGCGACCATGGAGGCGGACAAGTACCTCATCGCCTCGGCGTTCGTGCGCGACGGCATCCACGGGCGCAAGATCGGCTACCGACTCGACCGCTCGGCGCTTTTTCTGAACGAGCTCTTCCACTCGGACTCGTACCGCGGCATCTACATGCTCGTCGCGGCCATCTCATGTCTGTTGGCGTTCGCTGAGAAGCCGGGCAACCTTAACGACTACCTCGTCGTCGACCTCGTGTGCCTCTTCATGTTCGCGATCGACATTGCGCTGCGCTGGTACATGAGCTCCGAGGAGACCAAGCGCAAGTTCATCTCCCGTCAGCCCTGGGCCTACGTGCGCATGTTGCTCGTGCTCATCACGACGACCGACATCGCGACGAACTTCCTGTTCCCTCAATGGAACCCGAACCGGTACTCGCGCGCTCTGCGGCCGTACTTCCTCGTCACGCGCGGCCGCAACATCCGCATCATCTTTGCAAGCTGCCTGCGCGCGTTGCGCGAGGTGATCGTGATTCTCGCGCTCATGGGCTGCCTCATCGGCTTCTTCGGGCTGCTCGGGTACCTCGTGTTCTCGGACTACAGCAACGCGACCACGGCGCCGTTCTTCTACTCGTTCTCGTCGTCGCTCTACACGATGCTGCTGATTCACAACTGCTTGCCATACATGGTCAAGAGCATGTACCCGTACTACAAGCTCACGCACTGGAGCGCGCTCTTCTTCATCGTCTTCGTGCTGCTCACCAACCTGTTCCTCATGAAGCTTACGATTGCCGCATCCTACCGGTCGTACAAGCAGCACACGGAGAAGATGCTCTTCAAGCGGCTACAGAAGCGCAAGGCCGCACTCTACGCGGCTTTCGACGTCCTCGCGCAGGACGTGGACGTGATCGAGGACCAGCATCTCGCATCGATGCAGAGCCCCGCGCATAGTGGTGGTGGCCCTGGGGCCAGCAGACTCGCACGCGGCTCGTCGCGATACTTTCTAGGCTCGTCGGCTCTGGGCGAGAAGCGCGCGTCCTTCAGTCGCAGCTTGACCATGTTCACGCCCGCGCAGACGCGCAAGCTCTCGATCGAGTCTTGGATCCTGCTGTGTGAGTACCTCAAGCCGCAATGGACGAGCACGGAAGCGCGCCTGGTGTTCAACACAGTGGACATCGAGCACGCCGGGTACGTGGACCTGGGCGACTTCTACCAGCTCTGCTCGCTGCTCAACGTCAAGGTCGAGCGGTCGTCTTCAAAGCACAGCCTACTGCGTAAGATCTTCAAATCTGCGCGTTACCACAAGATCAAGAAGCTGCGCGTGCGCATGCGCAACGTTTTGCTGCACGAGACGGTGCTCTTTGGCAAGTACCCGGTGGTGGTCGCAGAGCTCATTGTGGGCGTGCTCATTTGCCTCTCGGTGCTGCAGGCCATCCAGGTGAACAACATCGAGCTGGCGTTCTCTGTGAACCGCTCATGGCGGATCTTCGGCTTTGCGCTTTTGATCCTGTTCACGCTCGAGGTGTGCGTCAAGCTCTTCGCATTTGGACATATCGAGTTCTTCCTGCGGCCATTCTGCAAGCTCGACCTGGCGATCGTGAGCGTGGGCTGGGTGTTCTACGCGCTCACGAGCACGCGCGACCCACCAAGCATCTCGGTGACGTTCTACGACCTGTCGTTGGCCGTGCGCTCGCTGCGCGTGCTCAAGCTGCTCAACATGGTGCCGCCGTTCCACGAGATTCTCTGGACCATGAAGCGCATTGCGGCGCTCATCATGCAGCTGCTGCTCGTGATCTTCTGCGTCATGTACTCGTTTGCGGTCTTCACGCAAGCCAACTACGGGCTCTTACTGCGCGAGTTCCCGGCCGAGAAGCAGCCACTCTCGCCCAGCTGGTTCGCCGTGCGCGAGGAGTTCCAGGTGGACACATTCGAGGAGACGCTTGTGACGCTCTTCGGCGTGGCCAACCTCGCCGGCTGGGACATGGTTATGGACGCCGCGCACGCCGTCACAGGTTCCGACTCGACTTACGTGTTCTTCTTCAGCTACCGCATCACGATGGCCAATATCTTGCTGCCCATCTTCGTGGGTTTCCTCGTCGAGTCCTTCGTGTCGAACGCCAAGGCCGTGCAGGAGACATATCAGACGTACGTCGAGGCCGCCGAGCACGCCAACCAGCAGGAGGAGGATCAGCTCACGCTGCTGCAGAGCAAGGAGGCGCCCTCGTCGGGTGTCCCAGGATCGCCCGCGTCGGCGTCCGCGGTCTCGGCCTCGTCCGACGGCGAGCTGCGCATCAAGTACCAGCGCCGCGGCAGCCTCGTGCACAACCAGATGTTCGACGCCGTCAAGATCTCGGACGTGAGCCGCCTCTCGCTGCTCGTGGAGAAGAAGGACGAGGAGATTGCGACGCAGGATCGATCCATCCGGCAGCTCGAGAACAACGTCCTGGCCATGCAGAGCCGCGTGGCGCAGGCGCAGCGCGTGATACTCCAGTACGAGGCCAAGATGGAGGAACTCAGCGCCACGCTGCAGGAGGCACGGGACGAGATCGCGCGTCAGCAGCAGGAGATAAGCGAGCAGCAGCAAAGGCCGTCGCTCGCCACCATCTCGTCGCGACGGAGCTCCTGGCGCGTGTGGAACAACGCGTAGAGATTATGGAGTGCGTAGAATAGAGAGGTAGGGAGAGCATTGGTCACAAGATAAGACGTGCTGCTAATAATGTATGATTCGAGGCTCTGTGTGATTACCTGTGCGAGCTCTTCTTCTTGTTGCATTGGCAAGCAAACAACAGCAAACGCTTGTTCTCGTTTGCTTGCTTGTTTGTTTCTTACGCTTGCGCGAACAAGCGCCACAACGACAACTACGACAAACAGGACGCTGGCATTCTGTCGTTGACCTCCAGACCCTCCAGCTTCGTTTAGTTCGACTACACTGGTGAATTTGGCTACCATGTCAACTGGAGGCGCTCGAAGTCAGGACACCGTCAGCTCTATCGGAAGGCGACCAGTACGCGATCACACTGAATGAACATGCTTTCAAACCCTAGAGCGTAATAGACCCCAGCTCTCCGACAATGTCAGTCTACAGCTCAGCAGGAACACGAGAGCGGCAGGTGGACAACAGTGTGGCCAGTGGCCAAAGTGTCGAAGTTACCAACGTATTCCCCTTCAGCTGTCCTGTTCTTTAGTAACCAAACTCTCTGTCACTGGTTTCTAGAGCCGCGTCCTCCTCTCTTCAGAAGATCCGACGATGTCGGCAGGAACTGGATAATCTGAGCCACCATCTACGAGTCCGGTTGTCCCTGAGCTTTTCCCACTGAACTCGGATGTTGTCGCCACACTCATGAACGCAACCTTGCAGTCTGTCTGG
>JAASGT010001132.1:0-11014 GCA_023334315.1 Globisporangium alternatum | reverse complement strand
GCCTTTTAGCTCGGGTTTACACACTGGGGACGTTCAGCTATGTAACAGGAAACACATATCCAAACAGCACGCGCCAATTCCAAAAACTGAAGGAGATATGAGCAAAAAGGTAGTGTGCGAAAAGACTTGGCGCGGAGTGTAAGAGCATCGACAATTTTGTTGCACGAACGTGGCTCTTATATGGTATGTTATCTGCATACAGCATCATGTTGTGTATGACATGAAGGTTGATTGGGAAATCAGATTTACTATCCACTCTTATGTGTCATATCATTCCAATCAAGGCTGTACAGTAGGATCAACACTGTACCACCTTGTATAACTGTATCTCTGTATATATCACACTAAATCAAGACAAACTCTGGTGCATTATTCTAAATGTAAAATAAACAGGTAGATGATGGTATAAGCACTGTACGAGGTCGCTCTCGAGACAATTCGACGCCTCACAACAACAGATCTACCAAGCGAGAAGAAGGAACGTCATGGGCTTCTGCGGAGACTGCGGCACGCACCTGCCGGCCGACCTCACGGGTCGCTTCTGCCCCGAATGTGGTACGCTGTACACCCTCTCTCGCTCTATGCCAATTCTCTCTATATGTGTCTGTGTACGGCTTGTCGTTAAGGTCTCGCTCTTACACTCTCTTACTCAGGCGCTCCGCTTTCCGCCCCGGCCGCCGCGTCAGTTTCTTCCTCCTCCTCGTCGTCGTCTTCTTTCGAGGTGCAGGAGGCGCGTAATCACCGCGAAGACGCGGAGCGCAGAGCCCATGAGGCGCGCGCGCAGGCGGAAGCTGCGCGGTACGAGGCCGCGGCCGCCATCGCGCAGTACGAGACCCAGCAGAAGCAGCAGCTCGTCGAGCAGGCGCAGCGCGAGGAGCAGGCCCGCGCATACCAGCAGGACCACGAGCGCCAGCGCATTCAGGGTCAGCGAGAAGACGCGGTGCGCAAGCGCGAAGAAGCCGAGCGCACTGCTCGTGAAGCCCGTGAGCGAGCTGAAGCCCTGCGCGCGTCGGCGCAGACGGCCATCGCCGAGTATGAAGCCCAGCAGCGCACGATGCTCGAGCGCGAGGAGTCGCGCAAGCATTTGGAGCTCGAGCGCAAGCGTCAGGAGCAGCTGCAGCTCGCTGAACAGGCGCGCACGCGACGCGAGAGTGCAGAGAAGCAGGCCATCGAGGCCAAGCTGCACGCCGAGCGGCTGCGCGAACAGGCGCAGGCTGCCCAGCGCGAGCTGGAGCGACAGGAGGAGTTGCGCCGCCTCAAACAGCAGCAACGCGACGAAGCGCGTCGTCTGCGCGAAGAAGCCGAGAGACGCGAGGCGAACCGCCTGAAGGCTGAGGAGAACGAACGCCTAGCGTTCGAAGCGCGAAAGCAGGCGGAGCAGCTGCGACTCGAGGCGTTGCGACTGTCGACACAAACCACTCTTCCCGTGGTGCCAATGCGCTCTGCATCGTTTGTTGCGCCGTCGGTGTCTGCCGGTAGCGACGCGTGTGCCAAGTGCTTTGCCGGCCTCAAACCGACGCAGAAATTCTGTCTGCAATGCGGAACGAAACGGGAGAGCGCACCAGTGGCCGCCACCGCACCAGCGCCATCTGTCAGCTCCCTGGGCTCGTCGATGTCATCGCTGAGTGTCTCCGGCAGCTCCTCGTCGCTCGGCGGTCACAGCTGTGCGAGCTGCCACGCCGCATTGAAGCCCGCGCAGAAGTTCTGTCCCAAATGCGGTACCGCCGTGGCGTCCAAGCCCGCTTTGACAACGGCGTCTTCAACTTCATCGCTGTCGTCGGTCGGCTCTGTCGTCTCGCTCACGTCGTCCTCGTCGTTCTACTCGGTGTCACCTGCTCCTGCTGCTTCTGCGCCGCTGGCGTGTGTGAACTGCAGCCAACCGCTCAAGCCTGCGCAGAAATTCTGTCTGCAGTGCGGCACGAAGGTCCAAGCGGCGGCTCCTGCACCAGTCTCGTCCGCCCCAGTGCCTACGTACACCCCAGCGTCCTCGTTCGCTCCGCCCCCTGTGCCTACACCGTACAACCCGTCGGCGTCTGGCGTAGCGTTGCCTGCGCCGATCCCACTCTCGTCGTCCAACTCAGCTTCTTCTGTGCTTCCTGCGAGCAAGAACTGCAAGACGTGCGGCGTCGAGTGCAAGTACGCGGCCAAGTTCTGCGTGGCCTGCGGCTTCAATTTTGCAAAGGACGAGGAGGATGAGGTGGCGCACAACGTCGAGGCGGCGCGTCAGCGCTCCCAGCTTCAGAAGGAACGCGAGCTGCAGCAGCGCAGCCACGCGTCGATGATCGCCAGCCAGGCGGCCCACTCGCTACAGTCTGGCCAGCAGAACGCCAACTACTCGCCGTCGTCGCTCTTCTAGAGGTAACAACTTTGTGAATCGGATTGACGACTATTGGCTTCAAAACTCCTCTATGATGGCATCTGCTACTCGACAGATTCGCTCTACTCCGCCTCTCTCTGCTGCTGATCTCCCTCTTATTGTTGCTGACGCTCTTGCTGGTCGTCAGGCTCATCCTCGTGGACTTCGTCGTCTTCCTGTTGCTGTTGCTGCTGGCCGTCTCGCTCTAGCTGCGTCATGAAAATCTTGTAGTTGATGTCGTACTCCGTTTCCACTACAGACTCGTCGTATGCGTACTCATACAACTGGGGATCCACCGCATTCGTGTCCTGGTTGTCACCCCAGCCACTGTCTGGGTACGCTTCAGGAATGACAGCTGCATTCAGAGTCGAGCGGACAGCTGGTGCAGTGCGGAACATGGCTTCCGGAACCTGGTTGCTGTTGTTGTCGAGCACGCTGCGTTTCGACATGGCCGCCTTCGTCTTGGGTGGGAGGGTGCGGAAGACCACCCCGCTTCCCATCTCTGGACCACCAGCGTACAGTCCCGCGTCTAGCGACTGGTTGTTGTTCCCGTCTGCAGCCTCAGGTGCGTAGTAAGCCTCCGCGTCCATCTCTTCAGGCGTCGTCCACGTCGCCTCGCCCGTCTTGGTATTGTAGAAGTACGACGCGCCGGCGTTCTCGTCCCAGCACTCAAGCCACTCGGGCTCTTCCTCCTGCTGCTCGTCGTCAGGCTTCTCCCAACTCGACTCCATCGTCTCGGTGTTGTAGTAGTACACGGATCCGCTCGCCTCGTCGTAGAGTTCCACCCACAGGCTCAGCTCCGCTGCGCCAGTCGCCAGCGTCTCCAGCGCTCGTCTCACTCGCGAATGCCTGAACGCTCGCTGGATCATCAGCACTGCGCGCTTCTCCACACGGAGCTGTTGCAAGACTCGACGACTCAGAAACTGGCGAGCGCGACAGTGAACAGCGAGCCTTCGTCTGGAAGTGGTGGTCAGCCACTTGGATCGCGCCATCCGCTGGATGCAGACTGCACTCGCAAACTCCAGTGCGAGAGCCTGTTCACGCCGCTTTTCACGGTACTCGCGAGCACGAGCCAGTTGACGCTCGTGAAGCTCACAAATTGCAAGCCGCTGCCTGGTCCACGTCTGGATCCGCGTTGCTGCTTTCCGTTCGCTATCGGCTTTCTGCGCGGCTTTGGCTTGTTGGATCGCGTATTCGAGCTCTCGCTGGCGCTCGTCCCGCGCGCGGATCCTGCGCTTCAGTTCGCACTTCGCTGTCCACGACCGCCACGCCTGCTGGATGACCAGCGCCGCCGTCTGTCTCGTCACCTCGCGCTTCAATTGTCGCGCGAGGACCCCGCGAGCGCGGCGCTGGATACAAATGGCCGCTCGCCGCTGCTTCGTTTGCTGCAGCTCGTGCTTCTTCACAGCCACCAGGTGTCGATCGCGCATGCCTCGAAAGTGGCGCTGGATCGTAATCGCTGCGTCTCGACACTGCCTCAGACCCTGCGCGATCAGCCTGCTCTTGCGGCCACGAGCAGCTCTCTGGATGCAGATCGCGCTCCTGCGTTCAAGTGCGAGCTGCTGGCGCACTTGGCGAGCGATGTGCCCACGGTACTGCGCCTGAATGGCTAGCGCAGCTCGGAGCTCGTCCATCTGACGCTGTCTCTGAGCGGCAAATAGCGCTCTGGTGATGCGCCGTTGGCGATGTGAGCCACACATCCGTTGAATGCGCACAGCGGCCACGTTCTCCATGTTGCGGCGCAGATGCAGCAGCGTGCGACGCTGTTGGAACCTTCGGAAATGCTTCTGGATCACAATTGCAGCGCGTTCGCGGACGCCAAAGTGCTCAATGGAGATCGACACATGCAGTGACGACGTCTCGTCCTTTTTGAGCCGATGAAACAGCGCAGAACACGAGTGGCAGAAGCGCTTGGCACTCCCACAGGCGTCGCAGTGCTTGCGCACCGCCTTGTGCTCGCAGAAACTACAGAGTCCGAAGGCTTTCGCCAGTCGGAGCTGATACTTTCGATACGCACGCTGAGCAACCACCAATTGCGTTTTGAGTCGACGGTACGTGGTCACGTCGAGTGTCTCGATCGGGTGGACGTGTTCGAGAAGTCCTTGCTGCTTCACACGCTCCCAGCACTGCGCACAGAGCTCGATTTCTAGTGAAAAGCTGTATAGCGAAGCGAGTTGGTCGCCGCAGTCGCCGCACGCGCCTCGCTGTCGCAGTTCGAGCCGCCGACGCCACTCGCGGCGCGCATGACGGCTCCTGTACATGCTCTGGAGAGTGACGGCAGCTTGTTCACGTCTGGCTCGCGTCCGCACGACCAGGTACAGCTGTCGTGCGTGATAACTTCGGTACGTGGCTTGAATTCGACAGGCGCTCTTCTCGCGTCTCCATTGATAGACTGTTCGTCTGAGCTTCTCGAGAAATTGGTGCGATGTCCACGCAAGTTGGATGCGCTTGGCAGCGCTCACTTGGCGCTGCAGGTGCTGGAGGATCTGGAATTGTCGGCGTCCCAGTTTCCCTCGAGCCACGCGCTGGATGGCTCGCGCGGCTCGCTCTCGACGCTCTGCGATAACGAGCTGGCGCACGCGGAGGAAGAAGAACCAGCGCTGAGCGCCGCGCTGGATGCGCGTGGCCATGGACGTCTCGAGCGCAAAGGTCATGGCGGCCCAGCCGAACTTCTTGGCCACGTAGTTCTTGTACGCCATGCGGATGGCTGTAGCCTGCTGCGTCTGGAACGAGTACTCGGACGCCACATGACACAGCTTGCGCTCCAGAAAGAGACCGTAGACACTCTGGATCTTCAGCGCGGCCTCGTGGCGGCGCTGGTACTCGCTCGTGGCGCATTTTCTAATGATGAACGCATTACGAGCGAGAGCCCCACGCCATCGCTTTTGGATACAAACTGCAGCTTTGCAGTGAATCAGATCCTCACGTCGACGCTGTGTTGCTCGTCGACCTAGAAGTCCCCGCACGGTCTTTTGAATCAGTGTACAAGCCATGTGCTGAGCTCGAGACAAGATCAGTTGAGCTGCGACGCAGCGACCGCGGTGACCTCGATAGAGAGCCTGGATCTTGCGCGCCTGGAGCCATTTCCTGACCACGAGCCGCCGGTTGTGGATCATTCGGTTCTCCAGAAAGCCTCGCACGCCTCGCTGAATGGTGGTGGCGCTCACATGTTCCAATCTATTGCGTTTCCGTCGCTCGAGAACGCATTTTGCCACACAGAGACGCAGAAAGCGCTGGAGTTGGACTGCAGCGCGCAGTTTCCGTCTCGTCAGAGCAAATTTCCGCCCGAGTCGACCGCGACACACGCGCTGGAGCTCCGTGACCGCAGCCTCGCGCTCGAGCGTCTGCTGATCTACTGTGAAGTGAGTCCATCGCGGCCAGTAGTGATGTAAGAACGGGAGCACGACGAGGCGCCGCACGAGCTGCAGCGTGCGCCTAAGCAGATGCTTCTTCGTGTGAAAGTTGAGTCGCTTTTGCAGCAGAAGCTCCATCTTCTTGACGTCAAAGGCGTCATCACCACCACCACGCGTTTGCTGCTGCTTGTCGCTCGGCCGCCTGGTGCTTTTCGACGGCGCATTGGCATTCGAGACTTTCGAAGGCGGAGGCGCTGCGACGCGCTCGAGCACGCGGTAGCGGATGCCACTCGCCTTCGCGCCATAGAGCTGGAAGCACTTGGTCAGCGCCATGTGCGGATGTGTGCTGTTTGCCAGGTCCGAGAAGCTCTGCGCCGCCGCGTTCTTGAGGTCCCACGTCGTGCCGAAGTAGCAATGGCCCGTCTTGGTGTTCTCCAGCTGGTACACGCCCGCGTTGATCTGTCGTCCGTCGTCATTGGCGTCATCGTCATCCTGACTCGAGTCGTCGTGGTCGGAGCCCCAGGCCGACCAGGAGACGACGCCTGTCCACTGGTTCGAGTTCTTATTTGCTGGCAGTTTGCGCTTCTTCTTTTTGTTATGTGGGTCGTTCGAGAAGAGCTTTGGGACGCTCGTGACTCGCTTTGTGGCTATGGCGGCTCTGGTTTGGCTCTGCTGCTGCTGTTTCAAGACTGACTGCGTCATCTGAAGAGCGAATGAGTCGTTCGACTCGTTCAGGGCGATGCGTAGGTCCTTGAGGATCGACTCCTTCATGCTGAGCTGCTGGGGACTGGCCGGCGCCTTCGTCTTATGCTGTTTGGTGAAGATGAGGTGGTGACGCTGTTGCTGAAGCTTAGAGAGCGACGCGGCCTTCGCTGCCCAGTCAGCCTTCGGCAGTTGGAGCTTCCGTCTCGACTCTTCATCGTTACTGCTGCGCAGATCGTTGTCGCCGACATGCGTCTTGCGTGGCGCCTCCATGGTCACGTCTGTGTCTTGTAGTCGCTCTCTGCACTGGCATTCGTTCCCCACGGCGCATCTGGAGAGGAATGAGAGAGCACCCTTGCGAGGTCTAGAACAGCATTGCGAAGAAATGAAATACCTGACCGAGGCTTCTCAATTCGGCTGCTAAATCAGCGGTCCGGTGCGACTCGTCGTCGTAAAACTGCTGAGGATCACAAACGGAATCAGGAGTCCGATCACTAGAAGCGTTGGGTGACTTGACGCGTCTAAAAATCTTTCTTGTTCATTGTTCTGTGTTCTTGGTCTCTGTGGTTGCTGTCGCTACAAGACGCCTACTCGTCGTCCTCGGCCGGCGGGTCGTTGAGCACGCTGTAGTACTCTGGGTTGGCGTCCACGCAGTCGCGCAGCGCGAGCGTCGGCGGGCCGCACATCTCGATGAAGTCCGTGCCGTTCTTCTTGGCGCGGTCGAGACACGCCTCCCAGGCCGAGAACTCCTTGCCGCACGGCCCAGCCTTCATGAACTTGCAGAAACCACACTCGGGTTTCTGGCCGCCGGCCGTGCACGCGCCGGTCTCCGGGTCGTACGCCGACGAGATGCACACCGTACCCTTGAGCTCCAGAGGCGTCTTGTCCGCCGCAGCGTCTTCAGTGGAGGCGGTGGCACGGACGATCTTGGCCTCGGACGCTGGGAAAGGGTTGTAGAGCGGGAAGTACTTGGACTTGAACGCCGGCAGCTCGCCCGTCCACTCGACCTGAGCGTCCGCAGACGGCTCGTCCAGCAGAAAGCGCAGCTTGTCACTCGCACGCAGACGCTCGAGCAGCACGTTCGAGTACCCGGCGTTGAGGCCGTTCGCACCTTCGGCGGACGAGAGAGTGATATGCGCGTGCTCAGCGCCGCTGTCGTAGTCCAGCGGCTCGCCACCGGACGTGGTCACAGCCACAAGCACCTATATGACATGCGTCATGCAGCACAGTCAGTTTTAGTGTCCACCAATACGAATACAAGCAATACCACATCCACACACATGAACGTACCGCTTGGGTAGTCTGGTCCTCGGCGTATCCTTTGACCTGGAGCTGCGCGTCGGCGCCGAGGATCGGCGCGAAGGCCTCCTTCTCCTTCTCGCTCGGGTTGTACTTGAGCACGAGGAAAAGTGTGCCATCCTCCGCCGTCTCGAACTTGGCCGGGTAGCGCTGCTTGAGCTGCTGCGCCGAGTCCTTGGCGAGAAACACGCCGACGAACTCCACGGGCTTCGTCTGGAGCGGCGGCTGTGCGACGGTGGCCTCTGGGGCTGCCTCAAGACGCGTGCATCCGGCGCCGGTGAAGAGCACGACGGGCGCGGTGACGAGCGCGGCGTTGGAGCGCAGGAAGCGTCGCAGCGAGTGGTGGAATGTCGCCATGATGATCGCAAATGGAGTTCTTCGTTAGTGATGATTGCGGATGTCGCCGTTGGAATGAGAGCCAACAGAAATGGTTTGGTGGATGACTCTATTGGCGTAAAGAAGGTGGTCCACGTAGTATTTATGTAAACCACCTTAAAATAGAACTGCGACGAGATTGTCGGATCGCGTAAACGCCTCCATTTGACGTGATCCTTACAATTTTCAATATTAGCAAGAATGTATGCGATCAAGACTGAAGCACCAGCACTCACGAATGTCCTGTCGCTTTACTAATTTACATTAAACTAGGACCATCCCCATCTCCGGCAGTAATTCCATGGTCCTACTTTTAGGTGGCGAGAAAGGAAACGAACTTGATTCTCGATGCACCCACTTCGCTTTTTCTCTTCAAGATTGCGTCAGTCAGAAGGAATCGGAGAAGGTCGACATGCAGACGAACGCACACTTGCGAAGGCGACGCCGTAGGAGCAAAAGCCTACAACACCAGCAGCAGCAATACTATACAGCACAACAGCAACATGCATCCAGCCACGGTCACCGTCCTGCAGGAGCAGCAGGGCGCGCGCCACCAGCACAGCAACCACCAGCCATACGTTGTCGTTGACGTCGACAGCGCATGCGGAGCTGCCGGTGACAACAGCACAGCAGATGCGAGCAACTCTTTTCCGCAGCGGCTCTGGCGCTTCGTGCGCGAGAACGTGCTCTCTCGTCCGCGTCGCAAAGTGCGTTCTGCGTCGTACTCTCCAGAGTCAGAAGCGCATGAGCAGAGGCCGAGAGAGAGCAAGAGGCGCGCGAAGAGCTGCGGACATGAAGCAGAAGGACGACGAGCGGCTGCAGAAAAGGACAAAGAGAACCGCACGGCGTTTGTAACGGCGAACGCGTGGCGCAAGAGCAAGATGCTGCAAGAGCTGGAGGCATCGACAGAGCGCGGATGGACGTGTTGCATGCCCACCACAGCGGTTTTGAGGGACAAGCAGTCGCACAATTCGCAGACTACCAGTGAGCGACTGCCGGTGCGCAGAAATCGTCTTGCCGCGCAAGGAAGATGCCGCAACTGCGATCAGCTGTTCTTTGCACCGACGACGGAGCCGCAGCAGCGAGCTCCGCAGTTCTGCTCGCTCGACTGCAAGAGCACGTTTCAGTACCTGCAGCAGATGCAGCACTTTGTGAACGAGCGCATCGACGAAGAAGAAGGTTTCAACGACAGTGACGAGCATGAGACGCCAGCGCTGTAGCAGCGATACGACAATTGTACGCATAGTCCAGACGATGAGGATCTTGAGGAGTGAAGGCTATTTATTAACATGTAGAGATACCTGAAACAACGAACGTAATGAGAGAGAATAGTGCAGAATGAAGCAGAAAAAGGCGGTAATGAATCCTTACTGAGTGGACTGGAAGTGTAGCTTGTCGTCCTGGAGCGACGCGATCGTGGGCTTGTGCACGCGCAGCTCGCGGTGCTTCTGCTCGTCCAGCTCGTCGCACGTGGTGAAGTGGTGCGCGATCGAGATGAGCTCCGCGTCAAAGCTCTGGCAAATGATGCGCGCCGAGACGTTGCCGCCGATGCCCGCGAGCGCGCGGCCCTTGAGCGCCCCCATCACGTACACGTCTTCGTCCGCGAGCACTTCGGCGCCCGAGTTCACGTTGCCCAGGACCACGAGCGAGCGGTTCTGCGCGAAGATCTGCTGTCCCGAGCGCACAGACGACGTCACGACCATTGGTGCGAGGCCGGACTTGGCAGACAGCTCAGGGGGCGTCACTGTTTCAGTCAAGCTGACAGTATCAGTTGGCTGTTCTTGAGACTGAGCGTGTGTTAATGTTGAGCTTGTGGTGGTAGTGGCTTCCTCGGGTGTTGCTTCTTGGAGAGACTGCTGCTGCGGTTGCGATGACGTCGACTGTTGGGCCGCAGTCAGTCGGGTGCTGATGAAGTAGGGCAAGTTCATCGCTGCGGCGAGCTGCTTCACGTCTTCGCTGGCGTTCGTGATGCCCACAGGGATGAAGCCGACATTCTATTAGCACGTGCAAGAATGATAGATGGATTCGAATAAAGTAAGTCGATACGTCAGGCTGCTAATGTCACCGTAGTCAATTGTTACCTGAAGCTGCTCAATCTCAGCGCGGAGCTCGTGCTTCTTGATGGGCTGGGCGTGTGGAGAGCCTGAGAAACACGAGCAAGAATACGCCAGTCAGACAAAGTCCTTCAAGCGCAGTATACACACTTGCAGGATCAGAAGTTAACATTAACGCACCATCGCTGGACACCATCTGCAGATCCAGCACAATGGGCGTCTTGCGCGCGCGCGTCTGGAAGTTCACGTGTGCCTCGCCCAGTTTGCGCGCCGCCGTCCGCGAGAGCGTGAGCGTCGGCAGCAGGTACGAGCGGCCGTCGAGCTCCAGCGGCTTCTTGGCGGCGCCGGGGGACGCGCGACTGGCGCCCGAGACCCCGCGGCCGCTCGCTGGGGCTTCCTGGCGCAGCGCCTGCTGCGAGAACGCGCGGGCCGCCTGCAGCGCGCGCTTCATTCCTGATCGCTGCTTTGTGAGAATGGCAAAAGCATGGGACTTGTGTGAGTTTGTGGATCTCAACAAAGTACAAAGTTTGGATGCGGATTTTTACGAAAAGGGAACTAAGAAGCTTTTAGTTTTGGGACGCTGACGTTGACCACATATTGTGCCGTTCGAGATACCAATTTTCCACGATTTTCCACTGAGTTGCGTCTATTTTTGTAAAAAATATTCAAAGTTGGTCTGGATTGATACACAACATTGGTAATATAGCTAACATTGTTATTCAAGTGTGGCTGTATCCGACCAAGTCACAAGTGAAGCTCCTAAACAAGATGTTTGGAACCCATCGAGCGATCTACAACAAGCTCGTCGAGTCCTCGCGCGACGATTGTTACAAGCTGAAGAAGTCCGATCGGTTTGCAAAGTATCGTCCGATCTC
>JAASGT010001131.1:0-11016 GCA_023334315.1 Globisporangium alternatum | reverse complement strand
ATCGTGTATGGCAGTTTGGAGAGCCATCTCGCAGCGAGACATGCTGACAGACACGCACATGACGACACAACACATAGACACGTACGTTGAGAATGGCGAGGAGCGGACGCAGCTCGCGGGTCTCCAGCATGATGACGTGGGTGGCGGGGGATCTGCAGCGGGCGGAGAGCGATGAGAGCGTGGGCTGAATGCTTGGGCAGCTTTATCGTCGCGAGCGAGTTGTCCGTCACCTTGAAGGTTATATGCCGACGAGAGAGGTTGACTGTACAAATCAATGGCATTATGCTACCGAACACTCGATCTGGAGTCTGGCATCGTTAGCATAGTGAACGCAATTGCAATAAGTTTATGATCATTTCGATATTTAGAGTTAGTTATATCACCACAAAATGAATCCTTAAACCATTTTAATATTTAATATGAGTTAAATGACCACAAATGAACCCCTTCTTTAGCGTGTACTCTGCTTAATTTGTTACAAGATACAACAATGCAATACGCGGATCCCCATGGGGGTACTAAACCTTGGACCCGTGAGACCAGCGCAGCGATCAGAAGCAAATGATCGACTTCTCAAAAGATAAACCAGCCTTCTGACGAGATATCAGTGTATCTTCTACGGCGCGCTGTGACAGTATCTCTTCAGTTGAGAGATGCGCTTCGGAGCTCCAAGAAGCCAAGCTGTAGCCATCTCTAGGCTCTCTCGCATCGTGAGCACACCCGCCACTGAACGCTCTTGCAAGAACCTGAGTTCAGATTCACGAAGCAGCAGCTCAGCGCATCTCCTTACGATGCTGAACAGTTTCAGTAGCAGCAGCGAAAGTGCAGTTAAATGCTGAAGCTTCGCACATCGTGAAGAGACAGACAACAACAATGCATCCATTTCCAATCTTAATGCAAAAAAATTAGAGCTCAGCAGCGCCAGCCAACAATGACGAAGGCTTCGTCTCCTTTGGGTGTTGTGTGTGTGTTTCGAAGCAGTACAGTCCACACACATGTGACTGTTTTCCTCACATTGCTGAAGGCAGTGACACGCGTCGGTTCACTAGGCGTCTCGTCCAGTCAGCGGGGCCCACTGGCTCAGCGCGAATCCGAAAAAATTATCACGGCGCCCTATGTTTCTCTACCAGCTGCTGAGAAACGTCGCGTGTTGCCAATAGTGGCTTTGCATTTGGCTCTTCGAGCCCCTTCACGTCCTTTTGTTTTGTTGGGCGAAGCGCAGATATTCGCTCGATTCGTGACGATGGGGAAAGGGCGACGGCGAGTCACGTGTTGCATGTGTGCGAGTCCACCATAAGGGATGGTGGCTGTAACGGCCACCAAGCAGCCCAGCTGAACCAGCCGAGCTCAGCCCTACTCACATGTCCGTCTCTGGGTTCAGCCAGCAGTTCGCAATTCACCAAGCGGCTCGCAAGCCTCATCTTCCCCCACTTAGTATCTATCCAGCACAAGTCGACCAAGTCATCATGGCACCTCCTCATCGCGATCAAGTACTGCGCACGGGCGTGCTCTTCAAGAAAGGCTCGGGAATCGACTACCCGTTCGGACGGCGCAACTGGAAAACGCGCTATTTCGTGCTCACACCGTCCACGCTCAAGTACTACAGCTACGAAGGCGGCGCGTGGAAGGGCGAGGTGGACCTCGGCGCCAAGGACCGAAAGACCAAGGAGCTGCTCACGACCATCGAGGTCATGCCCAGCGACAGCAAGAAGACGGGCACGTCGGCCTCGACAATCTGGCGCATCGCCATCAACTCGAACGATCGGCGGTTGCTGTTGTCCGCGAGCTCCGAATTGGAGATGAACCGCTGGGTCGAGCAGCTCCAGTTCGCGCTCGAGATCAGTCAGGGCCGCAGCATTGAGCACCAGCACCACCAGCATCCTCGTCCACACCGCATGTCGCTGCCGGACAACCCGATGACTGGCGCGAACACGTTCCTCGTGGACTTCCCCGTGGTCTCCGTCTCACGACGCCGCATAAGCATCGGCGCACTGGGCGAGAGCACTTCGATCGGAGGAAGTGGTGACAGCCACCAGCTCTGGAATTTCCCAGTCCTGGACTCCAATGGATCCATCCCATCACCGCGAGGAGCTGGAGCTACGTACAACCCTGAGGACTTTGTCAACGTCGTGCATAGACTGGTCGACGAGGAGTTCCAGAGCAACGACACCAACAGCGAGAGCCCAATGAGCTATGGAGATTCCAGCAACGCCGCTGCCCTCAGCACACCGCCGCCACATCGCCAGGCGTACTACTCGGAGAGCCTCTCGCTGCCTGAATCCCCGGATCTGAGCTCGGCGTCACCACCAAAGTCTGTCGCGGACTTTCACAACTTCTCGCGCAGCCGACGACGCATGAGCCTGGACAACGGCGTACGTCTGCGACGACGTCTGAGCTTGGATGCCCAGCTTCCAAGTGAAGTTCGACACGCGCTTAGTGACTGTGAACAAGAGGAGGAGAAAGGAGAGAAGGACGTTGGGGAAGCGAGGGCGCGACCGATGGAGAAGCGCAACGAGGAGCGCCGACGATGGCGCCGATTCGCGCGCTTTCGCGAGTGGTTCTCTCGCCACTAGAGAGTGAGGAGCTCAAGGCACTGGGGACTGGCATGAAGAGCTTCATTCACAGTAGAGCTCCTCAGCAAAGACGAGAAAATCGAGAGGTCAGTAACGTAATGTATTTTATGAAAGGTTCAGTTAGCTAGATATTTGAGGATTCTTCATGAACTAGTGCAGGACTGCAGCTGAACATTGGCATCCAGTGTCGTAGGACAAACTGCAATCTTGTGCTGTGCTGTTCGTAGCGAGTCGATCCATTAAACAGCGAGTACGGTGCGTCAAGACTCATTTACGTCCTAAACGGAGCTCTTTGTCAAGTGTTGTGTGTCTCCATTTGCTAGGCACTCGGTGGTGCTGAATACTTGAGAGCAATTGACAGGAAATCTATGGACGGATAGTCGGAGCGCTGTTGAGGGCTCCATCCAATACGCGCTGGTTTTTGTGTCTTGGTGGCCATTTCATCCCATCCAGATCGAGCAAGCGAGTGGGTTCGAACTGGTGAATCCAGGAGCGACAGTCGCCGACCTCCTAGTCATGATTTTCGCCATCTACTGCTTGGTTAATCGAGCGAGACGCTGTTGTTGCTGGTTTTGTCCTGAAACTGAGGTCACGGCTGATAACAATCCAGACAGAGGTCGAGCCATGCGGCGTGCTGTCTTTCATGTGTGGCACCTCACTTGATTGTTCAGCGGTATATAAATTTCCCACGAGTGGTTTACAATGCTTATCGGAACCGCTCGTTCACTCACTCGCTCACCTCTTATTCACTTGCCAACCATCACTACCTCAGCCCTCTCTATCGAACAGCATGACCAACGTACAGCTCGAGCAGACGCTGCACACTGGTATGCACTTCAAGAAAGGCTCGGGCCTGGGCTACCCGTTCGGGTGCAGGAACTGGAAGCCGCGCTTCTTCGAGCTCACGCAGTCGACGCTCGAGTACTTTGACTTCCAGGGTAGCGAGTGGAAGGGCGAAGTGGATCTGCGCACCAAGCACGAGGACACCGGCGAGCTGCTGGCGTCCATCGAGGTCATGCCCGTGGACAGCAAGAAGACGGGCAAATCGGCCTCGACGATCTGGCGCATCGCGGTCAATAACCAAAGACCGGCGCTTGCTGCTCTCGGCGAGCACCGAGCTGGAGATGAGTCTCTGAGTCGACAAGCTCAAGCTCGCGCTGCGCATGAGACGCGACTGCCACGACGAGCTCGCCGCCAGTCGGCACTACGAGAGCCACTTTGACTGCAACCAGCATCGCCCGTGCCCGCGCCACATGTCGCTGCCTGAGATCGTCATGTCCACCGGCACGAACGCGTTCCTCACCGACTTTCCCAAGATCTACGCATTGCAGCAGCGCAGGACGAGCCTCGGCGTCGTGCGGGAGCACGTGCCATCCAACTGAGAGCGAGGACGAGAGTGAGAGCCTTGAGGCACCTCAGCAGCACCAGGAGTCAGAATAAAACCTACCCGCCATGGACACGGACGAGTCCTCAGCACCAATGTCCATCGCGGACGTGGATGGCGTCCGCAACGTCGAGATCAAGATGCAGCGCGAGAACTGGATGAGCAGCCACACGAGCACGAGCAACAGTAGTGAGGTGAGCCTGGACCTCTGAGCCTCAGTCGCCGTCGACATGAAGAGATACCGACGGGTTCCAAGCGCCATACATCCATGGTCAGCTCGTTCACCAGTGGCTCGTTGACCAGCTTGGAGGACGAGTCGCCGCGAGTGTCCATCGCAGATTTCACCAACTTTTCAAGGAGCAGACGTCGCGCCAGTGCGGAGTGCACTCAAAGTGAGAAGCAAGTGGCTGGCAAGGGTGAAGTGGCGTTGGGAGCTACAGCAGTAGCAAGAAGAAGTTGCAGGCGCTCCAGAGGGAAGAACGCTGGCACAAGTTCTCGCGCTTTCGTGACTGGCTAGACAGACGGTAGAGTACAGTAGGATGTATGACTGAGTGTCCAGATCGAATGGACACTTGTGTGTGAATAATCATGTAGTTCATATAGAGCACGTGAAGAAAGCGTTGTGTGAATTGGAGCAGCGAATAAATAACTAACAAGGATGACTGCATGAAAAGCGGCGGTGTTCCTCCCACGAGGGGAGATCCAGAAATTGGTTGAAGCCGCATTCAGATGAATCGATTCCACGGTAATCTTTAGTAAAAGGCGAAAGATTAATTCGTGATGAAATCAATTCTGCGGGATACTATTTTATGAGCAAAATGGACTGCAGTCCATATTCCAGACTCTGCCCACACGCTCTAGTGCTACTATTTTCTTCAAAATGAACCAAAGCGAATTTGCCTTTGATGTTTCCAGTCTCATTCGTTGCAATATCAAGCTGCATATAAATGGCGCGAAGCCCAAGTCGAAGTCGCTCGCCGCCGCCTGCGCGGCGCCATCAACGCACCGAGCGTAGTCGCAGCAGAGGAAGAGCCCATCGGCGCTCGAGGAGCGACAGCCGCAGCTTTAGCAGAAGCCGCAGCCCCTTGTCAGGCAAGCGCCGGTATCCGGACAGCAGCAGACGCAGCCGCTCTCGCAGCACAGGAAGACGCAATGTGCAGCGGTCGAGTCGCAGCCGAAGCAGAAGCAGAAGTCGCAGCCCACAGCAGCAGACACGACGCAGTGCTCATAGTCGCAGCTCTAGTGTGAGCCACAGCAGACGTCGCAGCGGCAGCAGATACGCGGCTAGTGACAGTGATGGTGATGATTACAAGCGACGAGAGAGAAAGAAGCACAAGAAGGAGAAGAAGGCGACGAAGAGCAAGAAACACTCGAAGGAGAAGAAGCGTGCGAGCAGCGAAGATGATGACGAGCAAGAGCATCGTGACGGCACAGCCGTCACCAGTGCGTCGAGTGCCGTTGAGCAGGACAATGAACCAGCCGAGCTGCAGCGTAACGCCAGCACCAGCGACGCAGAAATCACGACCAGCAACAATACCAAGCCGCCTTTGGATGTGCGCAGCTTCTTTGAGCGCATCAAGGCTCAAGAGGCCGGGAAGGAGGGAGTGGGTACCGTGCACGCGAGCGGCTTCCGCGCGCCGAACCCGACGTCGCTCGTGGCGTCCGAGCAGTGGGAGTGCGTGAAGCGCGGCTGCGGCCAGAAGAACAACAAGAAGGCCGCGGCGTGCAGCAAGTGCGGCGCCATGAAGCGCCTGAGCGAGTGGCGATAGAGAAAGTGAGAGAGAGCGAGAGGAAGCCGCAGGAGCCCACTGATCAGCCCGACTATAGAGGGCAGCAGACGCACACAACCCGTCCATACCTGTATTGTTGGAACGGCAGCAATGAAGCTCACGAATAGAGAAGCTCGTATTGACCGAGCTGCTTGTCCGCCGTGGCCATGTAGGGCTCTTATCTACAAAGTACGGCCATGAAAGCGAGCCATGTGAGCTAATGATCGAGAAACAGTGAATTGCATTCATCCGAGTGCATGGCGATGAATCGCATTGTTTGGATTTCTCTATTCGCACAAGTGTGGGACGGCATTCTGAGTCTGGATCTTCGTTCAGCACGTGACAAAGTGGGTGTTCCCTTCGTGGGCACGACCGATTACTCCACGATCGCGCACAGAGAGCCGAGCAAGCGTGCTGCCTCTATGTGCAGACACACAACAACAACAGCAGGTGGATGTGGCACCAACCGCACACTCTGGCGGCATTTGGGGAACGATGGGGAACTGAGGATACGTCCTGAAGACGCTGCTGTCGTGACAATGGACTGCGACCTTTGGAGCCTGTCTTCAGAAAGCAAAAGGTGGGAACAAAAGTCGTTGTTTGAAGAAACTGATATCTCAACTTGGTCAATTTTAGAAACCTTTTTTAAATGTAAATACAACTCAAAACCTGCAGAGCGTAAGAAACTCAATAACATGACTACTACAAATGAATAAAACGATTGTAATACCTACTTTACAAGGTCGCTCTCTATGACTTGTTTCAAGTTTTTTCAGATTTTTCAGCTGTGGACAGAAATCAGCCACCAATTATTCTGTATCTCGGCTCTGTTTTTGCAAGAAAATCCGCTCTTGAAGCAAATGGATGTATACAATACGTATACTATATAGCTGGTTTATCCAGAACAAGTTTATGCTCATATGTATAATCGCCTAAATAGAAGGCTCTCATTTTTGGTCATCAACACTTTCAAATCGATGCCCTTGCGCTGGCAAGATTATGCGACATGGAACAAATTATGCCCTGAATAGAGCGCTCTTAATTGTCTATACAAGCTTGAGTAGGTGAAATCTAAGAGATATCCGGAGAAGCATCTGTGCAATCTAGAGAACCATTCTCTCTCGAAAAACCGCACATTCGGCAATCGCGCGACGCACACGAGCAGACCAAGCGGCGCTCACCACTCGCACAGACGCATCGCAGAGACCAACGCACTCGACACAGCCAGCCCTCACTGCAGCACTCGCCCGCGCACGCCCACACGCTCTATCAGTACAGCAGCAGCGCTTCCATCTGTTCCTTTCGGCTCGCCTGGTCATTTTGACTGGTTCGCGTGACGAAACCACACACGCCAGCAGAGTTCGAGTGCGACCAGCCCGCCTGTTATTCTCCACGTCACACACGCCTCGCTATATTGAAGGAGCTGGTAAGTGCGATGAGTCAATCGGACCAGATCCTGCGCACGGGCGTGCTCTTCAAGAAAGGCTCGGGCTCGGGCATCCTCGGGCGCAAGAACTGGAAGCCGCGCTACTTTGTGCTCACGCCGTCCAAGCTCAAGTACTTTACGTTCGAGGACGGCGACCTGCGCGGCGAAGTGGACCTCACGGGCTGCGACGAAGGCATGGTGGAGGTCATGCCCATGGACAGCATGAAGACCGGCAGCTCGGCGTCTACGATCTGGCGCATCGCCGTGAACGCGCCCGAGCGGCGACTGCTCGTCGCGGCTGGCACGGAGATGGAGATGAATGACTGGGTCGACAAGCTCATGATGGCCTTTCGCATCAACAACGGCGGGCCGATGCACCTGCCGCAGCGCACGTCGCTCACGCAAGCACCGAATAATCTCAACAACGGCTTCAGCAACAGCGGCAATGGCAGTCTGAGCGACAGCATGAATGGCGGCAGCGGTGCGCCAGGCTCGGGTAATGGGAGCGCGTCGATCACAGACTTCCAGAACTTTACGATTGCGAGAAGAATGCACCACGGCGGACGACAGAGCATGAATACGGATTTCCAGCGCCACTCGGACGAGCAGCTGCAGCTCACGGAGCAACGCCGCGTCGAGTTACAGCGCCACGCGGATGAAGAACAGGAGATGGCGCAGCGTCAGCAGGACGAGTCGGAGCAGCTGCGTTTCGAGGAAATGGAGCGTGAGCAGGCGTATCAGATCGAGCAGACGCGACGACACGAAGAGGCTAAGAGAGAGGCCGCCGAGGCAGCGGCGAGACAACAGCAGCAGCAGGCGGAGGAAGCGAGACGGTATCACGAAGAGGTGTTAAGACAGCAAGCTGAGGAGAAGGAACAGCAGCGCCTCGCTCTCGAGCAGCAGCTCTTAGCAGTGGAGCGCGAGCGTGAAGAAGAGCGGAAGCGCATCGAAGCCGACAAGCTGTTCGAGCAGCAACGGCAGAGCCAGGAGGCAATGCTGGAGCAGCAGCGTCGTCTGAAGCGCGAGAAGCACGAGCGCGAACGCGCGGAACGCGAGCAGCAAATGCGTGAAACCGAGCGACAAGTTGAGCTTGAGAGGCAGAAGGCGCAGCTGGCCGCGCAGGAGTCGTTCTCGTTCGACCAATCTGAGAGCGGCGAAGAGTACGACTTGGACGAGGAAGAAGAGGTCGTGCCAGTGCCACGCTCGTCCTTGATCGGCGAGGTGAAGCGCGAGGCGATGATGAAGCAGCAGGTCGAGCACCAGCGCCGCCGCGAGGCCGCCTTGAAGGAAGAGCAGCGCCGGCAGCGCGACCTGGAGCTCGAGAAGAAGATGACGTCGGTGCAGCTGAACGCCGGCAGCCACCACCAGCAGCCACGCCGCGAGGTCGAGATCCCGTCGCGCGTGGTGGAAGTGGTGCGACGCGCGCCGCCAGCACCGAAGGCACCAGAGGAGACGACGCCAGCCACGCGGCTCTCTATTCAGGAGAAGACAGAGTCGGTGGAGTTTTAAATTCTCGCCCGTGCTCTCATGTGTGTATGTGTATCGAAAGAATGCAAGAGAGAGAGAACTGAGAGGCAATGCGCATAGGTACATGAGCAGAATGAACTTCATTAGCAAAAAAACACAAAAGATATTGAAAATGCCACTTATAACATGAAGTGAACCCATCGTATGGAGTATCGTTCAACAAGCTTGGTTGGTGCTTAATGAGAGGGTTCGAAGCAGAAGGTCTAAACGAGTGTCTGAGCACAGTTACCGTTTTGCTAGCCTTCGTGTCCGGTGGCCTCTGCGTTTGATTCAGAAGACCACCAAACCCAAACACCGCGACTTGCGGTGGAAATCAACATGCGCTGGACTGCCTTCTCGTCAGAGCTGTCATCACCCGTGGAGCTCATACAGGATCAAGTTGGAGCAAGTGTTTAGCATGGCTTCTTGGTTGCGTCTTGACTGGTAAGACTGTAGAAAGAGAACAACGCCCCGAGCGAGCGAATAGAGCAGCTTCAGTAACTTTGCGGTGGGTAGCTGGCAAACTGCGACTTTGCGAAGTCAGGAAGAGGCAGGCAACTCACTTCGGACTCAGATCGAGCTTGAATGTTTAAACCAGGTCATCTCACCACGGGTTTTTGCATTGCCAGTTCAACCAAAGGCTCGACTAAAAAGGGAGCGAGCAATCAACCAAGCAATGAAGCTATAGATCGCCATCGTAAGTGTAGACGCCAGCTCCGCGGACGGTCATCGCATCTCATAACGCTGCTCCCCGTGCCTGCTTCCTGCTTCCACATCTCCGCTTCAACATGCAATCTATTTGTAAACTACCACGATACCTCTACAACACTAATCGAGCACCTATTTTAAATAGGTTTGCTCAGTTTTGGGTTCATAAAGTGCCCGCCAAAAGTTTAGAAATTGCAGTCTTTTATCAATTTTTCAAAAACTACTGCGTGTTCCGCGGCAAATGAGGGCTTAAACAAACGCTAATGAAGAGGTAAACAAGTGCTAGTAGTGTCGGGTGTCAGAGCTTTCTTCAGTCACACAAAAAGCGCTTTATACATTATCAGAGGTCGAACTCGAGTTTTGATGTCTCCGTCAGATTGATTTTAAATGTGTAATTCGATGGATTTTTATGCGCAGAATGGTAAAATAGAACAAACAAATCATGTTCGCTTGACCACACTCTTGTTTTCATTCCGAATCAAGCGTTTTCGGATGGGGAGGGGGAAAGAGCTGTCGGCAGCCGACGTGCGAGTTATTCAAGAGCTTCATGCTGCAGGTGTCGCGTCAATGGAGATCGCGAAGCGTGTAAAACGAAGCGAAGCCAGTATCAGTCGTGTTACAAGCGGAAAGCGTGGCGAAAAGGCGAAAACGCGAGTTGGACGACCCGCGAAAGTGACCGATCGGTGGTCGCGTCAGATAGTTTGCTCCGTAACCAGTGGTAATGAAAGCGCTGCTGATGCTAAATCGCGTAACAAGCCGAACTACAGCACTCGTAGCGTTCAGCGCCTCCTGCACGACCATCCTGACATGAAGTGGAGGGAGATGAAGCACTCGACGCAAATGAATTCGCGGCACGAGAAAACGCGACTCCAGTGGGCAATGGACAAGGCCACCTGGACAAGCGAGGAATGGTCTAAAGTGGTGTTTTCAGACGAGAAGAAGTGGAACTTGAACGACCCCGACGGATTGAAGAGCTACTGGCACAATTCCAAGCATCCAGAGAAGGTCAAGGTGAAGCGGCACTCAGGTGGTGGATCAATGATGATCTGGGGTGCCTTTTCCGCGGCGGGGCAAACGAAATTGAAGTTCGTAGTCGGAAACCAGGACGCCCCACGCTACATCGAGACGCTACGGACTCATTTGCTGCCGTTCATCACAAAGAAACACGATCACAGCCATATTTTTCAGCAAGACAACGCGCCAAGCCACCGAGCCGACGTCACCAAGCAGTGGCTCTGCAGCAACAATGTAAACTTGATGGAGTGGCCGGCCATGTCTCCTGATTTGAACTCAATCGAGCACCTCTGGGGCATTATGACAAGAGCTGTGTACGCGAATGGACGTCAATTCAGTTCGAAAAAAGCTCTCGAGGGCGCAGTTTTGAAGGCATGGGAAGAAATCGACCAGCAGGTGCTCCAAAATTTGCTGAACTCTATGCCAAACAGGTGTGCAGAGGTGATCAAGCATCGGGGAGCATTTATAATCGATTTGTAGCGTGCTTGACGTTGTCAACGTGCAGTTAAAATCAATCTGATGGAGACATCAAAACTCGAGTTCGACCTCTGATAATGTATAAAGCGCTTTTTGTGTGACTGAAGAAAGCTCTGACACCCGACACTACTAGCACTTGTTTACCTCTTCATTAGCGTT
>JAASGT010001130.1:0-11019 GCA_023334315.1 Globisporangium alternatum | reverse complement strand
CGTTTTCAGTGAAAAAAACGGCATTCGAACCGATTTTTTCTCCTTTTCCGTTGGCCATAATTTGATCTTCATCCGCTGTGATTGGTTAAATTTATGCAAAAAATACGTGTGGGTCTATATTTTTGGCCAGCACTGTATACTTCCAAGTCGCCTGCGACTCGCACGAAGCTGCGCCGAGTGCCGAAGCGAAGGCCCGACGAGAGTTTATTTTGAAGATGCTGGGTAGCCGGACACGCGCCTACCACCAGTACACGCAGAATCTGCTGCTGGACGAGTTCTCGGGCTTCCAGACACGACAACCGCTGCTCCCAGGCTCTGAGTCGTGCTGAGCGTCCCAATGCGTCTCGAGGTCCGGGCGTCCTCGGTTGTCATCTAGACTTTCATTCAGCATATATTAAATTGCATGACCTAACCTAGGATCCCGTGCGTAATCGACCAAGCAACCTGATGATGCACCTTCCCGCTTGTACTCTCGCTTTACCCGCTTAAGTTCGAATCGGTGATGTGTCCTTCCTTACTGCTCTTGCCCACAGTAACCAGCAGCCAGATAAGCAAGCACACGCACGCCGTGAGAAGTATGAGCTTCTTGGTGGAAGACGATGCGCACACGACGCTGCAGGTGGCGCTCGCGTTCATCGACGCCTGCGACAACGGCAGCTCCAGCAGCATCTACAACTCCAATAGTAGTCCGGGCCCGAGCAGCTCCTCTAGTGGCAGTAGCAGCCCCGCCGTGAGCAACCAACTGTACAGGACCGCCGGCAGCATCGATGACGACGTGTACACGACCATGGACACGACCACGAGCCTCGATGGATCCTTGAATTTGGCGACAGCCGTGCGGCAGCCCACGCGCACTAAGCAGAGCGACGCGGTGATGCGCAGCCGTGCGAAGAAGAAGGTCGAGACGCAGCTGCTGCGCGAGCAGGTCGCGGAGCTCGAGGCCACGGTGCGCGAGCTGCAGCACACGCGTCGGAGAGCAGGTGGTGGTGGTAGTTCAATTGGGGTGCGAGATGGAGACTACGACGAGATGATGCTGACCAAGATCACGCCGAAGGAAGAGGCGTCGCTCTGGATCGAGGTGGCGACGACTCAGGCGCGTGAGCGGCAGCAGGCGCAGCTGCTCAACACAAAGCTCAAGGACGCCGTGGAGAAGCAGGGCAAGGCCATTAAGACGCTCGAGGCCACGCTCAGGAGGCTCACAGGCCAGTTTGTGAGTCTACTGCTGTGTGATTTGCTACCTTATGGGTGTGGATATCTACGCTGCATACTCATTCCTGACACCGTATGCTTGCGTCCTTCAATTCCTTTTAGGAACTTGACTTACTGCGCGACGAGCAGAAGCAGTACCTGTATAACAGTGCGACAGTGACACCCGAGACCGCGATCATGGGCGAGCTGCGGCAACGTCTCCAGCAGATGTACACGGATCTCGACTGCCTCTTTGAGCACCATACGTGGACCGAGATTGCAGATTCCGTGGTCTGCTCCAGCAAACTGGTGCACGACCACGCCGGTAGGCCGATGGTCGAACTGCGCATGAACTTGCCGCTGAATTGCGTCGTCCACCAGGCGGGTGACATCTTCTGGCGGCGGGTAATGGAAACCAGCGCACTGATCCAGACCCCGAACTACTTCTTTCAGGTGCGACACTTAACCTGCTTAGCACGTCATACTTATTGTGATCAAGCGTCGCTAACAACCTTGCTCATAACCACACAACAGAGACGAATGCTGTCCATTACCAGCTACCAGAAGAGCTACATGATGCTACTAGAAGGCCCCGATGGGTTCGTGAAGCTCAACGGCACGTCGTACGCCGAGCGGTTCCGCGACGCCGACCGCGACGCATACATGTGGACATCCGTGATCTTCTCGTCCAACCCGGGGGAGATCTTTCTCGAGAAAGGCTGGATGGTGGCCACCAACAAGAGTGTTGTCAAGTCTACCAACCATCGCGACGTCAACAAGACGCTCTACCGAGGCTTCTACCAGGCTTCCTGTGACTCAAGCGGTGTGAAAAACTATCCAGGGACCACCGTCAGTTCCACCGAGCAGCGCGAGTTCGTGCTGCACACCATAGGCAACAAGACACGTGGGTTCCACCAGATCATGCAGAACCTGCTGCTGGACGAGTTCGCCAATTTCCACTCGGGGGAGTACTTCCCCCGCATCACACTGACGTGCTGAGCTCAACACTGGTAATCGTTTGTGTTGTGTGTATTTGAACTGGCTGCGCATCGTGTGCTGGTGAAAGCGTTAAGGGCATTTGCGAGCCGCTGGCGCCGATGCACTGGCATACTTGCCTGTCAGTGAGGTCCAGACACATAACAGCAGCCGTGTAAATCTGAGTAGCGTGATGAATCCAACCAGGCCGAGCAGCAGTGAAAGTATCTTGTCTCGTTTGTGCATTCAGGTTGATCAATGCGATTTCAAAGAGCTGCGCGTTCGAGCTCACAGCCAGGTTCCCTGCGAGAGGCGGTGACGAAGTTGACCTCCGTGTCGCTCTAAAAGTGTGTATGTCTCTCTCTTTCTTAGGCTTGGAAGGCAAGCAAGCACGTACAGCAAGGTCTCCGCCGCCCCAGCAGATTGGCGCAACAGAGAGCAGCAAATCTTTTCGGCTTCTCCCTTGATTAAAGGTGACAAACAAGCTGGTTCCGCCGTGTAACCAGACGAAGGCAGAGTGGTTTGGTGACGAGAGTTATCACAGGCCCGCTGGATTATGTCTGAAGCTCAGGCTCAGTGGTAGTAGAGGGGTTCAAGTAAGGAACGGGAAATCCCAGCCTACCGTAGTCAATCACACGGCAGAGTCTCAGGAGCTCGTGGCGTCGTATGAGGTCGATGTGTCTCCTTAGTCGTGAAGCAATACGGTAGTTTTACATGCAAGAAGGAGAGCATAGCAAGCCTCGGCCAGCCTGGCTTACAGTCACCAGCATTTTGTAATGCCCACCCGATTGATCTTTTTCAACTGGCTTCTTCGTCTCTTGACAAAGTCTCGTGACACGGCTTGTGAGATATTGCGATCCAAATACTAAAGATGTCTGCTTTTGAGTTGAGTTTTTGATTGACTTGACACAAAGCAGAGTCATCATGGCCCAATTGATTATGATCACGACATTCTCGTAATCTTCCAGAGTCAAGAGTGATGGTATCAAAATGCAAATAAAGTATCTGTATGCAAAAGATAAGGTTATGCAACATAAAGAATGCAAATGTAAAGTAATTTTAGATGAATTTGCTTTCATGAGTAAGCAAAGCTGGCAGTCAAATGCGCGAATATGCAATTTTAGAACTTCTTTATTGGGAGAATCGGCATGCGAAGAGTCATCTTTGCTGGTTTACTACATCATGATTGTGCGAAAGCACTCACGCCCGTCGTACCTATCAAGCAAACCAACTTGAAGGGACCTACTCAGCTCTTTCACTCATTTCTCATTTGAGCCAATGCTCCACACACGTTCAACCGCGCCTCGCGTCCAGCTACAACAGAAACAACACATGATGGAGGACTCTGGCACTTGCACCGCCGTCCTCTCGTTCACGGACGCGCTCGGGCTCTACGCGTTTGACGACACTTTCGAACCGCTGACTGACGCGTTCGACCTGTCGATCGACGTCGCGAGCGAGAGCGCGTGGCCGTCGCTGAAAGAGTGGACTTCGTCCTCAGAGCTCGTGCACGACCTGGAGAAGAAAAAGCCAGCGACACAGGCTACACGGGCTCTTCAGAAGCGAACTTCCCGCGTGAAGAGAACACGGACACAGAGACGAGAGCCGGCTCCGAAGCAGCCTCGGAAGCGAGCCAAGACCGAGATTCTCAATCTGAAGAGCCAAGTCGTTGAGCTCCAGTCCCAACTCTCTCAGCTGCAGACTGCGGCGGTTGAGATCAAGCCAGAGGTGCTCACAAAACCCCAGCAAGCGTCACAGTCCGACTGTCTCTCGCTCACCCCAGAAGACTCGAAGTGGTCCCAACTAGCAGCTGAAGAGCTCCAGAAGCTCAAGAAGGCGCAAGCGCTCAACGCCTCGTTGAAGTCCGCACTCGCAAGCGAAATCCAAGTGCGCGAAGCGTTCGAAACCGAGCTCCAGGAGATGAGTCAACTTCAGGCTGAAAACTTCAAGCTGCTGGATGATGAGTTCTCTTCGACGACCTCCATCCTTCTCCAGGAAGCCGCCAGCACGTCGTCGCTGAGCCAGGTCCGGCGAATCCTCGTCGACTTGAAAAAAGTATACGCCGACGCCGATCTGGCCATCAAAGAGGCTGACGAAGCGCCACGCGAGACAACGCAGCGCTTCGAGCTGCTCGACGCTGAGTGTACTTCATGGCAGATTGTTTGAGCAGAAACCAAGCACAACGACCGACAGATCCTGAGGCACAGTGAGCCAGCGAGCTGGGATTGCGACGCCTCGACGCTGCTAAACAAGCCACCGCATTCAAGTTGACAGACAGTAAATAGTGTCTCTATGGTTTGTAACATCAGGGTCACGACCGCGGGTCTGAAGTGAGCACCATCGAGGACTTCGTCGTCAGGACCCGACAGCTTTCGAGATACAAGTTGTTGTCTCCATTCGAGACGGGACTACAATACCGACATGTCCTGGCGATGGGAACCGGTGGGCTCTCAGACCATCGGCGATAGGACATGAGCTTCAGCGCAAGAGCGAATGCTACGACAGATTGAAGAAGAACCCCCGTTGTGAGCGCGCTTCAGCCACGAGTTTCGCTTGATGACCCTAGTGCATTTTCTTACGAAAGTAAGCATAAAATATTCAATGTTGGAGTATCAGTTATCTTGACAGAATGTGGGGTACCGTTAGGGCTATGTGTGGTGACTGAAGCCCAAAATGAAGACCTTTGTTCTCAATTCACCGAAAGGTTCCTTGCTTTTGTGAACCAGATTGTGCTTCAGCTCAGCGCGATCAAGTTGCTGTACTTGTGGATCTCGAGGAGCAAAGACCCGAGTCGCAGGTTGTGCAGCGCCCACAGAAAAGCAATCCTGCGTCCGTGCAAAGAGAGCGTACATTGAAAAGTTAGAAGTCTCGACGTAGTCTGAGCGTGTTGCCGCAGAGTTATGAAAGCTCAGGGATGCGCACGAATGCTTAGAATCAGCACTCGCGAATGCGATCCAAGTGCGCATAGCCTTCCAGACAGAACTCTAGAAGTCTACCCAGCTCCAGGTGAGCGCGTGGCAAGTGCCATACGACTCATAGATGGCCAACCATATTTCACATGCCACTGCGTATCCCTCTTGTGTGTGAGGCTCACGAGTTCGAGTGTCTGATTGAAGCACCATTCACGACCTCTTTGGATCTTTTGGAAGCCGAATGCGACTCCTCACCGAGTTAGATTCCGCGAATACATAACCACTTCTATCTTTCAAGTGCTGTTCACATTTTATTACAAGCTGGCTTACGGATTTCGTTAGGCAAAAATATTCGTACTTTATCGAGTATTTGATGAAAATTCATCATATCGTAAAATTCAACCGGCTACTATTGGGGGATAAAAAAAGTTGCGAAAGTATGGCTTGCTCTTTTGTGTGGAGATCGCTATTGCAAGGACAAACCATACTTTCGCAACTTTTTTATCATTTTTGTATGAAAGTGTAAGATTTTTCAAATGATCAATGCGGTTTAAGGGAAAAGCGAAAATTTCGCCATTCAAGGACGCGAGTCCAAGCGAAGGCTTTCACACTGTCGTTCTGCTACTGCTCGCGCTCTCCGCATCTGCTGGCGGTACAGGTGTAGACCTCCAACTCAAGCCCTAGCAACTCGACTGTGACTGCGTCCCACTGCGAGCTCTGTTGTCACGTTGGCTCAACTGCAACGCAATGCTCTGCGTCTTGCATTGCGCCGGACGAATGAGGCAAAGGGGGATGCAGGGACTGTTGTTGTTTTGTGTGCTGCTGTACACCCCAAGTGGAGCGCGCGTGTTCCCTCAAGGCCCCTCCGGCGTCAGTCAGTCTGTCTGTCGTATGGTTCCTGGTGGAATACGGTTGGCATGGCCGAGCGTGAGAAAATGAGCGGCTGCTTTGTGCTGGTTTTTGAGAGCGAAAAGGGAGATTCAAGTGGGCAGCGCGTGCTTTCCTGTGAGAGCGGGAAGGCAGCATGTATGAATGCGTCGGTGGTTTTCACTTTCAACCAGGCGGGCAGTTTATTTAGTGGTGTGAAACCCCCCCAAAAGTGCTAAAAATCAAGTCGCATTCGCGAACTTGCCTTGTGCGGTGATCATACCAAATTTCGTATGCCATACAGCTTGCAAGTAGTTTGAGGATGGTGAGTGTACATTGTGCATTGTTCGGCAGAGCTATTTTATCACATTCGTGCGACTTCAACCATCACTCACGCCATCAAGTCACCTTCGTGCGACTTCGTTCCATCCACTCGCGCCATTCATCGCCGTCATTCTCTGATTCTCAAGCGCTCGCGATCATCATCGGAGCTGGTACGCGCGCCAAGAAGCTGAAGATAGAGAGAACGACATGAGCTTCCTGGTAGAAGACGACCCGCACGCGACGCTGGAGTTCGCGCTCGCGTTCATCGACGCGTGCGATGACACCAGCAGCAGCGACACGAGCGCGCAGCCTGCCGAGCTCACCAGTACGCACATCAGCGTCGACTTCGACGTCGCGCCGCCCGCACAGACGTTAAAACCGACATCGCAGCAGCAGCGCTCGAAGAAGGCGAGAAGTAACGCGAACGCCGTGACGCGCCACCGCGAGCGTAAGAAGGCGGAGACGATCGCCCTGCGCAACGAGCTCGTGGAGCTCGAGGCGAAGCTCGCGCAACTGCAGAAAAACACGCGCTTCAAAGGCGCGAGCGCGCTTCAGTACCTGCTCGAGCAACAGCAGGTGCAGAATCTGGCGCTTGCAGCTGAAAGTGGAACTCCGGAGGACAAATCGGGAGAGACAGTGATCCACCCCAAGCAGGTGTCGATCTGGCTCGACATTGCGGCCATGCAGGCGCGCGAGCGCTACCAGGCCGATAACCTCAACGCGAAGCTCAAGGACGCGCTCGAGAAGCAGATGAAGGTTGTCAGGGCGCTCGAGGGCATCCTGGGCAAGAAGACGAGTCTATACGTGAGTACCTTCATTGGCATGCGTGCATTTACTCTTACGTTACGCTGTCTAACTCTGTGGATGTGTCTCTTTTTCTTTGTCAAGGGCCTGGACTTGCTGTTAGACGAGCAGAAGCAGACTCTGTACAACGATTCGGTGATCACGCAGCAGTCCATGGTCTACGAAGACCTGCGCGTGGGGCTGCAGGAGATGTACATCACTGCGGACTTCATCTTCGATCCGCAGAACTGGACCGCGCCCTTCGATTCCGTCTCGTCGTCGACCCAGGTGAAGCACGACCTGCTCACGGGCTCGCCGTACGTTGAGGTCTGTACAACGACGCCGCTGCGGTGCCCATTCCAGGAAGCAGGGCAGATCATGTGGCAGCAGATCACTCAGCAGCACACGGATGCGCCGAACGGCAAGTACTGTATGCAGAAGCGGTTCCTGACCGATACGAGCTTTCAGAAGAGCTACACAATGGTGATCGACGGCCCCGATGGTCCCGTGGAGATGCGCGGCGCCTCGCACGTCGAGCGGTACATCGAAGCGAACCGCGTGATCAGCATGTGGTGCTCGCGGGTGCTCTTGCCCAATGATGGCCCGCGGTTCGTCGAGAAAGGCTGGATCGTGACATCCAGCCCCATGTCGTTGGATAATTTGGACATGAACAACCAGAAGCCCACGACAATCTTCCGCACGTGCTACCAGGCTTCCTGCGACTCGAGAGGCGAGCGATCGGCGCATGATCCGCACACGAGTAACCTGATCGAGATTGTGCTGCGGACGCTCGGCAGCAGGACTCGCGACCACCAGCAGCGCACGCAGAACGCGCTCTCGGACCACTTTGCGCTGCTGCCGATCCAGCGGTCCACTCGAATGCTCCAAGGCAGTGGCTGTTGTTGAAATGTATATGCTGTTGGACTGAATACCTCGCCCAGGCACTGACTGGTGTTGGGGGCTGTAAGCGAAATACTTGTGTGATTTGTTATTCGCACCTGGCATTGCCATTCGTAGTGGTTGTGAGGTGAGAATTGGAAGCTTGTGTCGAGTACCTTTCGTGATGGACGACCTGCGTGCGACCAGCAGGAAGTGATCTAGGAAGGTCGACCTTCGCGCAACATTTACAATGTAGCAAGAGCGATGGGAATATTACATCATCACGTTGATTAGCTAAGTTTTTGTAAATGTCTCAGGCGAGACAGTGAGTGGTGGTCGCTCACGAATAACGACACTGACGATCCGTTACAGAATGGACAAGTGGACACCAGAACACGCGATTGCAAGCTGGCCGCTCCGAGCGTCCTACCTCTGAGTAGCAAGCAGCTCCGCAGGCCTCTTGTCAGGATTGCTTTGGCTCGTTGATCCACTGGACCTTATCTTGACCTTGGACTGTAGTGGGAGAGCATTTATAGCATCATCATAAGGGGCACTGTAATCATGACACGCTCGCAAATAATGATTACGATACGCCAATTGGATTTCTAACCCGAGCGAGTCCTTCTGTATCAGCAAACGATGGATGGGACAAGGAAGGTCTCGTATTCTTTTGCCCTCTTCGAGGTATGAGCTGCTGCTGCGCTCTCTCATTGTACAATATCGATGCACTGACAGGGACCTGTGAACGGACGGACGAACGCTGGTCGATGAAGCCCACTGCTGACGCGTGCGAGTTCGCCTCGTCCTCGCTCGACGACGCGTTCTCGTTCGTCAACGCGCTCGACTTCCAGAGCGACGCCGCAACGGCCACTCATCAGCAGATCCAGCCGGGCGCCAGTATAGCGCCAGCGGCCATTACTTCAAGTAGCCGCCAGCAAACCGAGGAACCCAGCACCAGTGTGGCTCCAGAGAGGAGGACGCAGCAGCAACAACAACAGGGTCCAAGCTGCCGCCGTCGTACTCGTCCATCAGCAGTAGCATCGATAGCAGGGCGGCCGAACCATAACCATGCTCGAGTGAGCACGCATTGCGTCAAGAGCGCTGCGAGAAGCTCAACAACGCGATGCCAGCAGCAGCTACGAGAACCACACATAGACGAGATCAGCAGGCTCCGAGACCAGGTCAGGCAGGTAGAAGCTCAACGAGCACAGGTACCGGAAGAGCAGACCACTACAGCACACACATCACCAGCCACACCCACAGATGCAGCCAAGTGGCTGCTCCAGGCAGCACTGCAGTACCAGGAGCTCCAACGAACCCAGACCGAGGCGGCCAACGACAACCTGAGAACCACACTGGCGAGCCAGATCGAGCTGCAGCAAGTCCTCCAGACGCAACTACAAGAGCTCACAGTACTCGAGCGTGACTGCCTGTCACAGGCCGAGCGACGGAGGCAGTCGTCGCAAATCAAGATCGAGCCGCGCGTGACCTGCGGCTCGCCCTGGATCCGCACCGAGCAGCTCCACAAGAGCATGGCAGCCCTGTACCGAGACACGGACGCCGCGGTCCGCCAGGTGCTCGCAGCGGCGACCGACATGGCCAGTATCTTCTCCAGCAGCCAGTCGCGGCGCGACCCCGTGCGCGGGCCGCTCTTCGAACTCAAGACGAGCGCGCCGGTGCCAGCGAGCAGCCAGGTGCTCAGCGAAGTGCTCTGGCGATTGCTCGCAGACTGCGAGAGCAAGTGCGAGGAAATGACCGAGGACTCGGCATGCCAGGGCTCAGGCTCGGAACAGGAGAAGAACTCCCACGAGAAGTGGTACAGTCTTGACCTCCACACACACTTCGGCGACGTACAGGTGCACGGCGCGTCGGTGCTGCGACGCTTTGAAGAGCATCAGTCACAACAGCAGCAAAGACTGGTGGTCACGTTCGCGTCGTCGATCGCCGCGTCCGAGAGCAGTGAGTTGGTCTTTCGCGAGTCCGGCTGGTTCATCCTCACGCAGTGCGAAGCGGCCACGTCACTCTTTCAGACCTTCTACCGCCTGCAGCTGCTCAACCATCCAGTAACAGACAATTCCTCCAAGAGCTCCTCGCATAAAGGCTGTGCAATGCCATTAGACTCGGACACGGCGTACCTGCAGGACCTCGTAATGAACGCGTTGAGCAACCGCACACGCGCGCACCACCAGCAGCTCCAGAACTCGCTGCTCGAACACTCGAGAGCCCATAATAGTGCCACGGTGAAGGCATCTTCGGGATATCTCGCACTCATAGCCTAAGGCCCAAGGCCTCTGGTAGAAGTAGACTAGGAACTCGTAACATATTAACCAACTCGAATCGAATGAAGATCAGAAATCCCATATAGAGCTCCATATTTTCAACATTCCACAAATGTCCTCTACTGAGAGCACAGAGAAATGGAAACCATCACTCCGCTTTGCTGCTGACTATAGACACAAGCAACAGCATGGTGCGCTCGATCTCGAAGATGAAGTTGCGCGCCGCGTTCGTGCTCGTCCAATATGGGTTCACGCAGGCGCAGGCAGCATTGCTGATGGAATTGCGCGTCCAACACTAACGTGGAGGCTTTCTGTCCTGAACGAGCGAGACCTGCGAGCTCTTCGCGCAGAGGTCCTTTCTCCGCACGCGGCGCGAGCCAGAGAGCAGAGTACTCAACAGCGGTCGTCACTGCCACCGCAAGTAGAGGCGGCGACAGAGCAGCCTCCGCGTTCAGCAACCGAGCAGTCTCCGCGTCCAGCTTGCCGACCAGTTGAACCGGAGGTATCGTATAAGCGGATGTACGATGAGCTACTGCTACAGAACGAGAGCCTACTGCAGCAGCTTCAAGAGTTGCAGCAGCGACTGAATGGCCCGCACGAAGAAGAGGAGATGAAGGATGGAGCTAATGATCGAGAAGAAGCGAAACAAGACGACGAGGAGCAGAACGAGACAAACAATGATTTTGAAGGTGCCTCATCGGAGGTGTCTTTTGCTAATGGAGAGCTGCGCGAAGACGATCTCCTTTTCTGCGCTGAGCGTTTATCGGACGTCGATCCGGATGAAGTAAACCCAGACGACCACAGCACCTCTG
>JAASGT010000113.1:0-48497 GCA_023334315.1 Globisporangium alternatum | reverse complement strand
TGGACTGATGGCGGGCAAGCCAACGTTCATCGTGCCGTTCTTTGGCGACCAGCCATTCTGGGGTCGTGCGGTGGTGAACGCCGGTGTGGGTGTTGAGCCGTGTCCGATTGCTGAGTTGACGGTGAAGAAGCTGCACACGGCATTCGAGGGTCTTCAAAGCCCCGAGCTGCGTGCGAATGCTCTCAAGATCCGCGACATTTTGCTCCGCGAAGACGGCGTGGGGGGCGCGGTCGACTGCTTCTACCGCCACCTGCCTCTCAAGAACATGCGCTGCGACCTGGGCTGCAATCGGGTCGCGGTCAAGTGGAGCCAGAAGGACCGCATGAAGCTCTGCGAGCAGTGCGAGTTCATTATCACGTCGCGCGCTGAGAATTCGTCGGACGATATCGTCGAGTACGATGCCGTGGACTACACGGCCCGAGGCCCGGACTCGGCCCTGGGGGGTGTCGCTTCTGGCGCGGGAGCGTTCATCCACGAGCTCGGCAGTGGCGTCAAGGACATCTTCATTAAGCCGACGCAGGGCTACCGTGATGAAGGCGCGAAGGGTGCGGTCATCGGCCTGATGAAAGGCATTGGTGGCATTTTCATTCGTCCAGTCCAAGGAGCTGCTCTCTTTGCGGATCACGTCGCGACGGGCCACTACAACGAGAGCCGCGCCTCGGACGAGCGCAAGAAGGGCACTGTGCTGCTCGACAACAAGAAATTCCTCAATGCGCTCGGTATGCAGACAGCCCCACAGACGCACACGGCCGCGATGAGTGCGCACGAGCAGCTCGACATCGACCGCAAGCCGAACGAGCGCCAGCAGATCGCGATCCACCTGTCGCCGAACGAGAAGGCCACGATGGAGGCCAAGTTCCACGATATCATGCAGAAGCGCAACTCGAGCTCCTCGGCGGATGACTTCGTGGTCGTCAAGGGCGGTGCGAGCAAGAATGTTGGAAATGGCTCGGCGCCAAGACCTCACCTCGTCGTGAGCTCCACGGAGTACAGCGAGAAGGGCGGGATTGACATCCGCTACCGCAACAACAGCGAGGCGAACAAGTCGCTCAGCGAGGTCGAGATGCGGCGCCTGGAGCAAATCGCGCGAGAGCAGCAGGACGCGCAGCACGACTTGTTTGGCAGTCTGCAAAGCAAGAAGGTGCCCCACATGAACATCTGCATGATGACCACTGGCAGCTGGGATGAGAGCGTCCAGCAATACGTGGCGATCGGACTGCGGCTCAAGGCGGACGGCCACCGCGTGCGCATCGCGACGAACAGCGGCTTCCGCGACCGCATCATCGCTGCGGGGCTCGAGTTCTACCCGCTCGGCGGCCGCGCAACCACGATCGGCAAGTTCCTCGGCTTCATGTACGAGAAGAGCCAGCAGAAGAAGAGCAAGGGGTTCTTTGGTTTGGGCAGCAAGATCCGCACGAAGGATGCGTTCCCGGAAGTCGAGGACCTCAAGGAGCTCATGTTCTCGCTCTGGCCGGCGTGCGTGGAGGTGGACCCGCTCGCCCCCGGGAGACTATTCCGCGCCGACGCGATCATTTCCCACCCGTTCATGTTTGGGCAGACGACGGTCGCCGAGCGCCTCGGCGTGCCGCTGCACTGCATGAGCTACAACCCACTTTCGCGCACGCAGGCATTCCCGCACCTCATGAGCACGTACCTGGAGCTTGTCAAGCCGTACCGCTATGTACCGACGAACGCCGTCTCCTACGACGTCATCAGCAACCTCATGTGGGATGGCATGCGCGACCTGCTGGACGCGTTCCGCTCGTCGCTCGGACTCACGGGCAAGAGCGTCGGCACTAATCTGCTGGCAGAGTGGCGCGTGCCACACTCGTACCTGTGGAACCCGGAGCTACTGCCGAAGCCCATGGACTGGGGCAGCGAGATCAACATCGCCGGGTACGTGCAGCTGGACGAGCCCGAGGAGAACGGCGACCGCGTCGTGGCGATCTCGCTCAACCTCGACTACTTCATCGCGCGGAATCCGTCGACGGCGTTCGTCTACTTTGGCTTTGCGCGCGCGGACTGGGAGCCGCGCCACGTGAAGGACTTACTGAACAAGATTGAGTTTGCGGCGCATCAGGCGAACGTGCGCGTGATCTTCCAGACCTTCGAGGAGAGCGATGACTCGCAGCTGTACGCGAGCGACACGGTGCTGGAGGTAAGTCCGCAGTACCCACTGAAGAACATCCTCAAGCACGTGCACGCGGCGCTGCACTGGGGTGACTTGTCGATCACGTCGAGCGTACTCGCGGCGGGGAAACCCGCGTGTGTGATCGCGCGCAATGTGACGCAGCGGCTGTGGGGCCAGGCGCTCGTGAACTCGGGCGTGGGGCTGAAGCACCTGGAGGTCGACATGCTCTCGGCGGAGAACCTCGTGCAAGTCTTCCAGGCGCTTCTGCAGCCGCAGATCGTGCAGAACGCCGTGCACTTTGCGCAGAGCTTCTCGACGAGCGCCGCGCTGCACAACGCTGTGAGCGCGTTCTACGCGAACCTGCCGCTCACGGCCATGACGTGTGACCTGGACCCAACGCGCATCGCGCGTATCTACGACTCGGCGAACCAACTCAAGCTCTCGTACGAGGCACACATCGTGATGCGTGGGCTCATGCCGAGCGATGACGGTGTCGGCGACATCAAGTACAAGCCGATCAAGTACTCGCTCCACCACCAGCCGCGCCTGTCGCTGCGGGGGCTCAAAGACGACCGCGGGCTCGGCAACGACGTCAGCGGGCCGGTGTACACGTACGACACGTCCAAGGCGTCTTCAGCCTCGTCGGGCGGCCTCGGCAACTCGATCAAGAAGGTGCGCGCCAAGCTGAATCGCTACCAGAGCGTCGCGGTGAACGTGATCGAGACGCCGGCCTTCTGGGTGTCCGAGGCCGAGGAGGAGCGCGAGACGAAGCGGATTAATGCCGAGTACGAGCGCCTCTTGCTCGCGCGCGAGATGCCTCTGGGCCATCATTAAGCGCCGAGCGAACAAGAAGACGTCGGAGCGGTTGGCCGTCATGAAGCTTGCAATATTGTAATGAAACTTTTTGCCACTCACACTACTGGGTTGTGTTGCTTTAGAGGTGACCAGACTAACGACACAGAAGCTCTCGTCTCGTCGCTCTCTTCATCAAACTGCAGAGGCTACTGTACTTCTCGCGCAGGAGTGTAGTGATCTGCCAGTGGCCATTGCGCACAGCGTTGTTCAACGCATCACGAGAGCAGCCCTCGATGCGATTCGCATTCGGGAACTGTACGACGTCTGCGTATCCTTTGGATGTCGCGAGATCCATTGCGAGCGTCGTGCAGCCGCCCACAGTGCAATGCGCATCAGGTTGGGTCCCCACGTCCACTCGCCTTCATACTCATACTGGAGCTTAAGGTCGTGGAGGCATTCGAGCATATCCACACGGCTGCAGAGCACGGCGCAGCGCATGACTTGCGGAAACTAAGCCTTGGATCGTGCTGATAGTAGTCTGAGCGCCTTTCGAGACGGTTGAGCATGCGGAGCATCTCTGCGTTATTATATGATAGTCCAGTCAGGCGAGTGACGAGATCTCTGCGTCTTGACATATACAATGTGTCTGTAGATCTGCAGCGCTCGTGGCGCTGCTGCCAATAGCAGTCGCACAATGTCTAGAGGCATTCTCATCAGCGTAGGCGATGTCAGACCACCGCCAGCGTTCGAACGGACCAAGGGGTCCGTTCGCACGAAAGGTCACCTCATTGGTTTTCGGTTTCCTTCATTCCTTGCTCTCCATCGACGGAGTCGATAGCGTCGCCTCATAGAGCCATTGAAGGATCTCTCCACCCGCATATACTAAGAAGAAGGCGAGCTTGGACAGCAGTCAGCGGAGCCATACACGAGAGCACCATGTTCCAGGCGCAGGAGGGCGGTGGCAGCAGCTACACGTCGACGATCTACGGCTTCATCCGCGACCAAAAGTACGAGGAGGCCGTGCGCATCCTGCAGATCGAGCTCGAGAACCACGCGCACAGCCGCGCAGCGCTCTCACTGCTCGGCTACTGCTACTACCACATGCAGAACTTCAACGCGGCCGTGTCCATGTACGAGCAGCTCTGCAAGAACTACCCGGACGTGGACGAGTACCATTTGTACCTCGCACAGTCGCTCTACAAGGCGGGCCAGTACGACGCGGCGTCGCGCAAGGCGAGCCAACTCGAGAGTGACCAATACGCGCAGCGCGTGCACTTGCTGCGCGCTGCGTCCTACTACGAGCAGAACGACATCAAAGCGACGCGCTCCATTCTCGAGCAGTGCATGCCGGACGACCCGACGACGATCGTCTTCGACGGCGCGATCGAGTACAAGGAGGGCAACTTTGAGAACGCGCGCAAGAAGTTTAGCGACGCGCTCAACATCCTCGGGTACCAGCCGGACCTGTCGTACAACATCGCGCTTTGCTACTTCAAGATGAAGCAGTACGGCAACGCAATGCGGCAGATCGCCGAGATCATCGAGAAGGGTGTACGCGACCACCCGGAGCTGAGCGTCGGCAGCAAGAGTGAGGTCAACACGGACGTCAAGAGCGTGCGCAACTCGACGGTGTTGCGCGAGACGGCGCTCGTCGAGGCGTTCAACCTCAAGGCCGCGATCGAGTACGAGATGAAGAACTACAAGGGCGCACGGGACGCGCTGCTCGACATGCCGCCGCGCCAAGAGGAGGAACTCGACCCGGTCTCACTGCACAACTTTGGGCTCATGAACATGGACGTGGACCCGAATGGCGGCTTCAAGAAGCTCAACTTTTTGCTGCAGAACCCGCCGTTTCCCGTTGAGACGTTCTCGAACCTGCTCATCCTGTACACGAAGCACGGCTTCCATGACCTCATGGCCGACGTGCTCGCCGAGAACACGCACCTGACGTTCCAGCTGCTCACGAAGGACTTTTACGACTTTATGGACGCGACCGTGACGCTGCAGACGTCGCCCGAGGACGCGTACCGCAAGTACGACGAGCTCGCGACCAAGCACGTCGAGGGGTTACGCAAGCTCACGAAGAAGATCCAGGACGCGCGCATCGCGCAGTCGAACGAAGAGATTAAGAACTCGCTCAAGGCGTACGACGACGCGCTCGAGGACTTCATGCCCGTGCTCATGGCGCAGGCCAACATCTACTGGGAGCGCGGCAACTACACGCAGGTGGAGAAGATCTTCCGCCAGACCGCCGAGTTCTGCTCCGAGCACGAGGCCTGGAAGCTCAACGTCGCGCATGTGTTCTTCCTCCAGGGCAACAAGTACGAGCAGGCGATCCAGTACTATGAGCCGTTCGTGAAGAAGCACCAAGACAACCTGCTGGACGTGCAGGCGATCATCCTCGCGAATCTATGTGTCTGCTACGTCATGAACACGGACAACGAGAAGGCCGAGGAGCTGCTGCGCTCCATCGAGCGCGAGGAGGAGGAGGAGTCCAGTCGCGACCCGGACAAGCGGCTCTTTCACTTGTGCATCGTCAACCTCGTCATCGGCACGCTCTACTGCTCCAAGGTATGTACGAAGGTACCTGTATGGTTGCTGTTGAGCTCCTAGGTCTTGACAATATCTGTGTTTCTATTGGTTGCAGAACAACTACGACTTTGGCATCTGCCGTGTGATGAAGAGCATGGAGCCGTACCACCGCAAGCTCGGCCCGGACACGTGGTACTACGCCAAGCGCTGCTTCCTCGGGCTCGCAGTCACGCTCGCGAAGCACATGACGACGATCCGCGACTCGACCATGGATGACATTCTCGAGTTCCTCGACTGCGCAGACCAGCACGGCAAGGACATCTACACGACCACGGCGCCCGACACGCAGAATAACAACGCCGCGGAGATCAACCACACAATCAGCTACGAGGTGCGTATGTGTCAGGTAGAATCTGGATGGTCCCACGTAGTCGAGGGTCTAACGAGTGATGGTGTGTGTTGATCTCGCTCTCTCTGCTCAGGCGCGAGTGCTCAAGCGCATGTTCCTCAAGCTCCGTTCGTAGTCTCAGTGCGTGATTGTCCCTTCGCGAGTCCTACATGCTGTTGCAAGAAGAGTGCTAGCCAAGCAAGAGAACTCATGCGCATCCAAGTGAGCAGCTCTTCATAGAAAAATGTAGCCATCTGTCCTTGGTGTGACCATCACTCGCATTTGCCAACAAACAATCCCATTCCCTTTCAGAATCGTTCAATGCAAATTCTGTGTGGAGGTTGCTCAATGAAGGTCAGGCGTTGCGTAATAGCAACGTTCCACGGTACTTCTCTCTCCTCCGCCATCAGCTCTTCGCGTCATCACACAAGCAAAAAGCGCTCCATTCTAGCAACAAGCTACAAACCCAGAGCACCAGCCCACAGAACGCAAGAAGGATGAGCCGCAAGCAGTCCATGACGACGTGCATCCTCTGCTGCCACGAGATCGACAACATCACGCGCTTCGACACCGTGGGCGCATGCGGTCACACGGGCTGCTGCAGCCTCTGTGCACTGCGCATGCGCCAGCTGCTGGGCAACTCGAGCTGCGCGATCTGCAAGGCCGACCTGGCGCGCGTGATCTGCATCGAGCACGACGGCGAGAGCTTCCACTCGTTCCAGGACTGGGGGGACAACATCGGCCCCACGCACGAGTTCGACGAGGCCTCGGGCATGTTCTTCCTCAAGCGCGACTTCTCCAAACTGCACAAACTGCGCGACCCGGTGTGCAAGAAGTGCGGCAAGAACTTCGCGACGCTCGCGGCGCTTAAGACCCACCTGCTCGACGTGCACCAGCTGCAGTACTGTGCGATTTGCCTCGAGCACAAGAAGGTGTTTCTGCAGGAGCAAGAGACGCTCACGAAGGACCAGCTCAAGCGCCACAACACCAAGGGAACGCCGAGAGAGGGCTTCACGGGCCACCCGCGCTGCGACTTTTGCTTCTCGCGCCACTACTCGACCACGGAGCTCTACGACCACTTGCACAAGAACCACTTTGAGTGCGACATCTGCCTGCACTCGATGAACATTCAGAACCGCTACTACAAGAACTACCCGGACCTGGAGAACCACTTCCGCGCCGACCACTTTTTGTGCGAAGAACCGATCTGTCTTAGCCGCAAGTTCGTCGTGTTCAAGTCGCATCTCGACTTGCAGGCCCACTTGACCAAGGAGCACCCGCACATCAAGACGAGCCGCAAGATCGACGTGCACTTCACGATCCGCCGCGCGAACCACGGCGACGAGGCCGGCACCAACAACGACGGCTTCGAGGACTACGAGCGCTTCCAGCAGCAAAGTGGGAATGACCGCAACACGATCAACGTCGCTGATTTCCCGTCACTTGCGAGCGGCGGTACCAGTGGCGGCTCGCTGTTTTGGGAGAACCAGGCGACGACGCGGCCGCGTATGGAAGATTTCCCTGAGCTTGGCGGTGGAAGTAGCGGCGCTGGAAAAGGCGGTGGCGGCACGTCGTTCCGTAACGCGCTCGCGCCGCCGCCGACGCCAGCGATGTTGGCGCACATGAACAACAGCGACTCGTGGGAGTACCCGGAGCTAGCGAATGCGGCCGCGGCGCTCGGAGCGAACAACCCGCTGTTGCGCTTCGTGAAGCCTGCCAAAGTGAAGAAGGGCAAGAAGGGCGGAGGTAATGGCAATGCGAGACCATCGCCAGTCGCAAGAGCCTCAGCTGCAGCAGCTGATGAGCTGGAGGAGAAGGCCGCTGCACCATCGGAAGACGAGGACGACGACGAGGAAGAAGAGCAGGACTCGAGTCCGCACAACTCGAAGAGCGCGATCGTGCTCAAGCTGCGCCAAGTGCTGGGCAGCGACGCCAAGTACGAGGTGTTCCGTGAAGACTGCAAGGCGTTCCGTCTCGCTGAGGTTGACATCCCGTCGTTCTACGCCAAGATGAAGGACTTGTTTTCGGCCGAGGACTTTGAGAAGCTCTTCCTGCGGCTCATGCGTCTCTTCCCGGATAGAGAGCAGGTCGACAAGTTCTTTGCGCACCACAAGCAGCTGACCAAGCGCCAGAACCAGGGCTTCAAAGACACCCAGTCGAAGAAGAACAAGCAGCCGCAGCAGCAGAAGCAGCCAGTGGGCGCTGCACCAATCAACAAGAACGGCAACAAGGCTCGCCGTCCGCAGCAGCTGCCGCAGCCTGCAACCGCTGGATGGGCCAACGCACTCCGTGAGACTGGTGCGTCGCCCGGCGCCCGAGGGTCCAACGGCCGCCGCGGACCGTCCGTGATTGTGCACAACACCAACACGCGCGAGATCCTCGGACGTGACGACTCGCCGAAGACCACGTGGCGGTCGTCGCAGACGTGGCAGGCACCGGTCTCAGCGCCCTCTCCGTCATCTGCTGCTGCGGTTGGCTTGACGCCCACGACCACGAAGATCCAGACCGCGCCGATTGACTCGTTCTCCAGTCTTGCTGTCAGTACCACGAGTGCCAGCAGCAATGGTGCTTCGTACGCCAACGCATCGCTGAACCAGGGAGCCGCCGCCCCCGGCCACCCGGCGCAGCCCAAGTTCAAGGTGACGAACAAAAGCGACTTTCCTGGATTGCCGAGTGCGGGACGACCTGTGGGTGTGATGGCCGTGACGCGCGCGACCTGGGACGACCAGGTGCAGCAGATCGCGCACAACGGACCAGTGGTGCTCGAGCCAAAGAGCTCGGCTGGTGGCAAGAAGAAGCAGAAGAAGAAGAGCATGACGCTCGCCGAGATGGCCATGAAGTTCTCGTAGAGAGGGTGCGTGTTCTTTGGCTGTAGATAAGAAGCAGTGCAGTTCTGATTGAGAGCGGACAGTGTAAGACGTGAGAAATGAAATAGAGAATGCTGTGCGGAAATACGGAGAGCACAATTTCATGAACTTTGAACTTTCTACGAGGCGAAAAGCAAGATGGATGGGTCGGGGGCACTTAGCTAATGCCGAGATGTGCCATGATCTTGTCGAGTTTGGCTTCGATGGAGCTGAGACGCTCTTCCAGCGCTGCATTATTGCCAGAGTCGCCGCTGTGATTGGCAGTGCGTGGGGTGGTCGGCGCCGAGTACGACTGGGCAGGTGACGAGTAGGCACCAGCGGACGAGGAGGATGATGCCCCACCGCTCGGACGTCGGAAGGAGACACCTGATGAAGTGCCATTCGCCGTCCCGTTGCTGCTCGATGCACCGCCGACTTGTCCGCCCTTTCGAGCCGCAGCTTCGCGGTTCTTGCGCATGATCTCAGCAAAGCCGCCGCTGCTTGCGGGTGATGATGCAAGAGCTGGCGTGGCAGACCCAGAGCTTCCGTTGCTATCGTTGTTTTCGTTGTTTTCGTTCAACGTGTTGCAACAGACAAGAATCAGTCAGTCGGATATGCAAAGCAGGATGCCATACTACCTCCCAATTGCACAAGCGGTACTCTACTCACCGAACTGGCGTGCTCCCCGTTCGCTTCAAGTTCCCGCCTGACTTGATCGCCGCCATCATGGCACTCATGCCGCCGCCACCACCACTACTACCACCAGTGTCACTGCTTGCGCCGCCGCTGCCACCACCACCACCGCTGCAAGACATGACAGAATCCAGCAGAGTGTGTGAATACCTCATGACAGATTTACGCCAGACTCACACAATATAAACACGCATATGTACACATACGTGACAGCAGCAAGTGGCGACGACTCGCGTGTCGTGACCTTCTTGAGTCGCGTGCCCTTCTGGATATCCGCGAGCAGCCCGTTTCGCCCCATAGCAGCAGGTGGCATTATCGATGCCACGGCTGCCGGCGTGCTCGCTTTAGATGCGCCGCTGCTGCTGTGCTTTGGCGGCGTCTTCGTCGCAGCCGATGATGAAGGACGGTCCCATGTCGTCACTTTCGTCTGTGGGTTGTAGTAGTATTCCTGTTGAAGACAGACGCACAAGGCCACGCGCAAGACACACACAGAGATGCACATGAACGCGTGAGCACCGAGTGACTAACAGACATACGCGCAGCATAACGACCAGCAACAGACGCACCTTTCCGTCCTGCGTCTTGTACGCGAGCCATGGCGCCGGGAGAGTCATCGTCGAGAGAGAGAGCGCGGGGTACACGCGCGAGGGGCTTCTTCTGCTGCTGCGCTTTTCTGAGCTTTTCGATTGTGCGACGGATATGTTATCATCACATCCCCATTGTCCGTCAAAGTACGAGGTGAACTCCAGTTCTTTTTCGCTAAAGTGCGAATTATGCATTGGAATCAGGCGTCAGTTATACGAAGTAGAAATCTAAACACGCTAAGATGTGTGTCCCTTCAACGTGGGTACACACATTCCTGCGAGCTCAACCTTGAAGAACTCTTTCCGCACTTCCGCACTCATGCAGAGCCCACTGCAGCAGCAGACGGTGGCCATGACGCCGCCGCGTGCAAGTGCTGCTGGTGGCGACAACGAGAAGCTCTTTGTGGACCGGCGCGCGGATGAGCAGAGAGACGCGAAGAAGAAAGAGCCCTGGAGCAGCAACCACTTGCGGCTGCTCTACCTACTCTCCAAGTTCGCCATGTTCCCCAACTTCATGGACGACGAGGAGAGCTGGCTGCGCAACCTGCCGCTGCTCGTGCTCGTGTACGAGGCGATCGTGATCGGCATCCTGGACTACGACTACTCGCCCGTGTGCACCAATATTGTCAAGAACGGCCAGTCGCGCCGCATCTGGATGAACATCAGCCAGGACGCTAAGGCCGCGATCGACGACCTGCGCGAGCACAACCTCGTCAAGGCGCTCAAGACCTGCAGCGAGGACTTCCAGCCCTCCACCGCCTTCCAGGTCACGCCGCATGCCGTCACGGTGCTCGATACGCTCGCGGCCAGTGAGAAGAAGCGTATCGACGCGTTTCTGTCCAATAACTTGGCGCCGCCGCACGCGCTGCATTCAGCCAACTCGGGCATGATCCTCTTCGACAGTAACTTGGTCACGATCACCTTCGATGTAGATGACGGCAAGTTCCGCCTCGTGCGCAACGACGGCTCCGTGTTCGTTTCGCGGGTCACGGACGTCGAAGAAGTGTCGTACGTCTCGAGCCCGTACCTGCCGAACTGCCTCATGAAGAACGAGGCGACATTTTCATCGAACGCGCACCGCGCTGGGCTCTGCAGACAGGGTGTGAATGACATCAAGGACGAGCTATCGTTCGCGATCGTGCTCGCGAACGTGCGCGTGATGGTCGGCGAGTGGATCCCCTTCGGCCCGAACCAGATAGTGACGCTCAACGACCGACTCGGCTCGCTCGAGCGCTGCCAGGGCGGGCTTTTCACGTCCGAGCTCGACATGAATCCGACGAGTACACGGCTGTATCTGAACCCCGGGTTGACGAAGATCGCGATCGTGGATTTTGATTTCGAGAGCTTCACGAACTTTGAGGCCGACATCCACGCGCCCAATCAGGACGGCATCGTGCAGATCGAGAGCTTTGGCATGCACCTGAACGGCGATGGCACGATCGTCTATGGCATGTACATCGACGCGATCATGGACCAACCGGCCGAATCGATCTGTGTCGACCATCTGTCGCGCCTGCTCGTTGACGTGGACTTGGACTCGTCCAAGATCATCGACGATCTGCTCTCGCCCCACCAACGCGGGCTCATGGACATGCTCTTCATGCACGACTCCACGTCACGCAGTAAGTTCAATCTGATCACGGCGGCAGAGATCCTTCCGAAGCTCCCGGTACGCGAGTATCTGGACCGCGACGAGAAGGAGAACGAGCTCAAACAGGTACTGGGCGAGATCCACGCCGTGTACGACCTGAGCGAGGACGACAAGATCCTCGTGGGCCGAGATGGGATGCTGCTCGTGGGGCCGAACGCGAACCAGCACGAGCCGCTGATCCTTTCATACCTGGCGCTGCTCTCGAAGGAACTCTTCATCCGGTTCTTTTTCAAGCGGACTTTCATTCTCGATGACATGCTCAACCGTGCGCGTGCGTACATGAAGAGCTTTGAGATGAACCCTGAGGCGCTCGGAGGCATGCGCTCGAAAGTGGACCAGTGCTCGCACGACCTCGTGATTTTGGAAGAAATTCTTGGCCTTCTGCGCGAGTCCATGCGCACCATGAAGCTACCAAAGTGTCCGCAGGACGCGAGCGGGAAGCTTCTGTACGAGCAGCTCCAGCTTCGAAAGGTGAGCTCATGGACAGAAACAATTGTGTTGGACATAGCTAAATTGAATCACGTTGTTGTCTTGTGTATGTTCCCAGACCCACACGGACCTCGAGATCCGGTGCAAGGACCTCGCGAAGCTGCTGCGCGGCTTCCGCGCCAAGCTCAAGCAGGTGCAGAGTCAGAACGGCAACATGGCCAAGACGCTGCTCGAGACGATCGTGCACAGCGTCGAGCGCAACCTCGGCGTGCTCGCGGAGGGCACACGCGCGACCGAGCACTCGATGACGTCGTCCTTCGACTTTGTGCTCGTCATCTTCACGGGCTTTTTTGCGTTCGAGCTGATCGACCGCATCACGGACGGCGATTTGCTGGGCATTGACGGCAAGACCATCGTGTCACTTGAGTGGGCGAACGACCTGCTCGTGCATCACATCGTGAAGATCCCGGGTCTCTGGTTCTTCGTGGATGTCTCGTGGATGCTGCTCATCGCGGCGTCGCTTCGCGTCTCGATCTCGTTCATCATCAATCACTTGACCAAGATCCATACAGTCAAGTTCTCGCTCTGCGAGCGCGTCAACATCGCGGCGCTCGAAAATTTCATGGAGCAGTGCAAAATTGTCGAGTCGCGGAGCTCCAACTTCACGGCCGAGACCAAGCTCGTCAAGGTCGTCTGGCGCGACCACCGCAACAAGTGGCGCAACCGCCTGCCCATGTGGGAGAAAGGCGTGGGGATCAAATGGAACTTTGGCGCGCTGCTGCGCACGCAGATCACGTTTGATCTCATTAACCACTTTATTCTGGAGATTACGTTCCAAGTACGTATTGCGTGCATGAATGGATGACCAGGATGAGTTCACTGTGCTGCTGTTGGTCTCACTTACAATTCACCTTGAACTTACGCAGGGGAAAATCCAGTCCACATCGAAAGAGCTATACGAGAAACTCATGCAGGAGATGCGAGAGTACGTTTTCTTTCTTTGACTCTGTTTATGTGTGTAGTCCAAGCATCCGGCTTGACAAGAGTGGCTGTGTGTGTTTGCTGTTATGCTGTCGGACAGTAACGGCTGCTTTGATGAGCACTACAGCATGCGGTGCGTCCACAAGCGCAACTCGATGCGACCACGGATTCGCAAGGACTCAATTCGACGCATGCTGAAGCGTGGGGGCAATGCGCTCATTCACCCGACGCACGACCCATAAAGTGTTAGTGGGCTGTGGAGGTGTTGCACGGCTGAAGGTGTATTTGCTTATTCATCTGATTAGATTCCGTTTGCCATCGCCATTCGTCCATTGTGCTGCTGCTACTGACTGGAGCTGGTGATGTCGCGCAAGCTGTCGGCCGGCTATGGATGACACATCAATCTCGCTCTTCGAGTGCGACCGTCGGAGCTTGGGGTCTGCGATAGCAAGCGACGACTCCGAAGATGCTTTCAGAGCGCCGTCCTGTGTGTTCGTTCCAACATGCAAGTAGTTAGCATCGTGAGCTCTTCGTACTTGTGTGACTCCAAGATACCTGGGTACCTTGATCGTGCCGTTCCGCTCGAAGATCTTCTCGAGCGCCTGGAAGCGCACTTCGACCTGGTGACGCGATTTGAGTGCCTCAAGCTTGTGTTTGCGAGCCACGGCGCGCTTCACCCGGGACTCGCTCGTCAGCTCTTCGTGACTCAGTTGGTCTCCATTGACGGCGCTGCTACCGCCCCCATTTAGTCCAGTGTGTGAGTAGCGCAGATCCGAGAGCTCGTCTGCGATGGACTGTGACGGCGCGTGCGTGATCGCGTCCAGGATGAAGCGCCGCCGCTCCATCGAAAGCTGTGTGTTGATGTCCAGGAAGCCTGCGCTCTGGTGCTATTGAGCACAACACAACCACAGCTCTGAGCATGAAGAGAACTTATAACTCAAGCAGGCATTGCACGCATAGCCTACCTCCATCTTCTTGGTGAGCTGCATGAACATCGCCTCGTGCTTCTCGAGCGACGTCTTGTTGTGCTTGGCGTGCGGCGTGAGGAAGTCAACAAACTCCTGGAAGTCGATCAGTCCGTTCGCGTCCTTGTCGAGCTTCTCGACAATGTCTTTGATCTCGACCGGGTCCGTCACGATGCCGATCGAGAGCATCGGGTCCTCGAGCTCCTGTCGAGTGAGTGCACACGTGGGTATGGTGAGGCTTAAACTCAATGACACTAACTACCATTCACATTACACTACAATCAGGACGCACCTCAACCGAGATCTTGCCGGACCCGTCGGCGTCGAGCGCATTGAACCACTGCCGCAGCATCCTCTTCTGCTCGGCCGAGAACTCGAAGCGCCGCTGCTTGGCGTGCTTGCCCAGCCACGCGTTCTGTTCCTGGCGACGCACATCGTCCTGGAGCTGCCGCTGCTTGGCGTATGTCTCGTCGGGACTCGCATTTGGGTCGCGCTCCGTGCGCCACCATTCGTGTCGCCTATGCGGTTTCAGTGGATGGTGGTGAGTGCGCTGCTCTTGCAGTGTCGTCTTTGGCGTCGGGCTCAGCTGTCTGTCCTGGTCCCGTCGCTGCTCATCTGCGATAGATCGTCGCGCGTTGCGGACGTCTGCGGCGTCGCGGAGCTGTCCGTATCCGTGCACAGCGTTCATGCATCAAGCGCAGCAGCAAGCACGGAGTCGTGCGTCTGAAGCAAGCAAATGTAGCCATGTCGTGTTGGCCTCCAAAAATATAGCTTGCATTTCACATAAATACAGCGTCTCAAAATGTGATTTAGGAAGGTGATCAGTCTTTCTGATAGAATGCTTCAATATATTTTTCACAAAACGTGCATTAGCTGCTGATGTAATACACCATCACTACACCATAATATGGTGTAAGATAGTAAAATATACGCCACAAATACGTCATTAAATTTACATGCTTGATCTCGCTTTCTACGCTGGTTTTTCGTGAACATATCTTTCTTTCTGTGATGTGCTGCAGTGTATGCGACTGCCAGCTCACAAACGCAATACACCAGCATGAGCACGCCCCTGAAGCGCGAGCGCGGTGGCGACGGCGCGGACGACAATGCCTCAGCAATGGCCGTGACGCTCCCGCGCAAGCTGCAGCGCGTGCTGTCGGAAGCGCTCTCCCCCGTCTCCCCCACCGTCGCAGCGGGCGTCTTTCCGCGCTCATCAATCTACGCTGCGCCTCACCCTCAAGTAGTCGAAGCCCCGCCGACGCTGCCGCGGTCCACTTCTGCTGCGGATCCGATCCAAGCCCTCGAGACCATCCGCGGCCGCCTGGCACGCGCGACGGACCCGCACCTGCAGGCGAAGCTGCTGCTGCAGTTCAGTCACGTGGCGATCTCCCCTGGCGCGCCGACGAACTCGGCGATCGACTTTCTGTTTTCGTTCCTGCAGCAGAGCCAGTCGGCACCTTCTTCCTCCTCCGCGGCCCAAGATGCGAAGAGCGAGCGCGACGCCGAGCCGGCGGCGAACAGGACCACGGGCGGACCCATCGTCGTGGGCGCAATCGTGCGCGGCCTGCGCAAGCTGCTGGCCGTGAAGGCCAAAGTCGTGGAGCCGATGATCCAGGTGGACGCCATGGGCGAGCAGCTCATGCAGTGCGTGAGCGTCGCCGAGGACTTCAAGCTGCGCCAGGATATGATGCAGATTGTCGTGGACTGTCTCATGATCACCAGGGCGCACGCGCAGGTCGAGACGCTGCTGGGCACGTGTGTGCGCGACCACGACCCGGTCATGCAGGCGATTTGTCTACAGGGATACCTGCGGCTGCATGACGCCGGGTACCACTTCACGACCGCCCCTGCCAAGCTCTTTGACCTCGCGACCATGTTGCTGTTGCATGGAGGCAATGATGGCAATGGTGAAGACCAGAAGCAGGAGCGCGTCCAGCTCTGGGCCGTGCGCCTGGTCACAGCGCTCACTCAGCTGCACCCGCTCCTGGACGTGACTTCCAAGTTCTTTGCGCATGGTTCAACGCTCCGTGACACGGCCTTCTACGTGCTCTGCGTGAGTGCACACGGTGTATCAGCGAGCGTTCGCGAGGAGATCGCGCTGAGTCTGCGAGTGTTCAAGGATGCATCGACGCACGTGGTCGAGCATGCGCTGCAGAAGACACAGATCAGTGAAGAACTCTCGGAGGACTCGGCACTAAGGACAGTGCTCATGCTCTCGAGTGGCACGTTGCTGGATCTCTTGGAGGACAAGGTGGACGAGGTACGTAGCATCGTGTCCAACCGATTGGCATGCTTACCTATGACGTGAGGACTCATCTGTGTTTACTCTCGATGCGTTTACTAGGTCTCTGCTGAGGCGTCCCGGACGATTGGATATCTGGCCAAGGCTGCAAAGTGGAGTGAGCAGATTCTCGACCGCACGATCTCCGCGCACGTGGATCTGCTCCCAGTCGCATCCACGTCGAAGAGCCGCTTGCTCGCGCTCGTGCGAACGCTGGAGCAGCTGTTGACGCAGCGCAAGGAGCATTACGGAGCCGAGTTCTCGCTGACTAGCGAAGAGGTGCGCTTGCGAAAGAACTGATGGTGTCTAGTCATTGTCAGAACCTGAACAATGGGATTCTCACCTCTGCTGTGGTGTGTTGTTGTACCAGGCGAACTACATCTTGCGTGACGAAGCGATTCAAACAGACACTTCTGCGATGCTCTCGATCCTGTCTGTGCTGGTTCGCTGTGATACCTGCAGCGTCTGGATGGTGCAGCGGGTCGTCGAGTACGCGTTGCTGGTAGCAGATTCTGTTGTGGACAACACAGTCGTGGATGGCGGTCAGAGCAAGCAACAGCTATTGAAACTGACCAGGGAGATCCAGGTCAAGTGCGGAGCGACAATCCAAATAAACACTGCGCTGGTGGACAAGCTGAGTCGAGAAGTTACTCAGCAGCAGCAGTTGAGCAGCGTGAAAGCTGAAGTTTGCTCGCTACTGCGTGGCAAAAGCGGAAGCGCCAGTGTGTCAAGTGGCAGTGGCTCGAAATCTCGATCGCTCAGCGTGCAGTCAGAGATCTCACCTCGTCCGTTGTCAAGCAAAGAGCTGCTGGCAGGCTCAAGCGAGCGCAACGAGTCTTCAGATTACAAGAAACTGCTCCAGCTGCCGTCTGGCGAGCAGGGCTTCACGTCAGGTCTCAAATCGGTACGTGGCTCTATCAGTAGGGATGATTTCAACGCCACTGGAAGCCTTTGCATCGCTAACGTTGTTGTGCTACATGTCCAGATCCTTCGCCTGCGCAAGACTGCTGATATGAAGAGCGAGGCGTCGGGTTTGCGGATCGTTGAGCTGCTTCTCCAGCTCAAGCAGCACGTCAAGTCTTTTCCAGATACAGCAGTTCCGCCACCAACAAAGGCTTCTTCGTACGTCTCCATGGACGCCATGCTGGGTAACAGCAATGGTAGCAGCAGTAGTACCAACGACAGCAGTGGAAATAAATTGAGCGAGTTCTCTCGACTCGCTCTTCCTGTGGCATTGGTCCGTGGCTGCGAAGAGATTGTGCGCCTTGGAAGCGACTTGTACGTCAAGGAGAGCGGATTGAGCAGCAGGTCGCAAGCTGAGCTCGTGCAGGTACTGCCTTCGTGTCGCCTTGCTTGTGAATCTTTGAACAACCTCACTGATTTTGTTGTATGTTTCGCATGCAATAGCTCACTCTCCTCGCGCGAGTCGGTCTGGTGATCTCTCGCCTGCACACTGTGAAGAAGGACGATAGCGAGATTGTAGCCAGCTTGCAGTGGCTGGCCAGTCAAGCGTCCCAGCTCCGGTTTTTGCTCAGTGATGACACAACAACGATGTGGTTCAGTGCTCAGTTGCTGAGTGGCATCTCCTCGCTGGACGAATTAAAGCGCGAGTTTGTTGACATTGTTCGCAAAGCGTGGTCACACGCACTGCTGCAAGCCCTGTCTGTTCTTCAGAGCCAGCCTTCGCGCTGCACGTCTGCAGTCATCTACGAGCCAAAGGCGAGCAACAAGGAGCCGCGCGAGATCGTCGCTCAGTGGCCGTTCACTGTCCGAGTCCAGAGCGTCGTGGAGAACCTGAGCGATCTCACTCGAGTCTTCATCAAGGTACGCACACCTTTTGAATGTGGCCTGATGAAGCTGTGTCATTCACGAGCACTCACTTATTGTTTTTGCGTTCCACTAGAGCGTGCTTCCGAATGGAGAAACAGCGTATCACCACGTGCCAGTGCACGCGATCAGCTTCAAAGCGAGCCCATCGAACTACCTCATCGACTACAGCATCAAGCTGACGATCTCGCCGTTCTCTGATCCAACCAGCTACTCGGTTGCGCTTTGTCTGCAGCACCCAGCGCTGCCTGGTGCACAAGAGGTGCGTGAATTAGCGCTGAAATTCTCTTACAACTGCGGTGTTAATTGCATCGTAACGTTGCTGATCTTGTCCATTCTTTTTGGCATGACACTGTAGATGACGAGGAGCGACGGGAACCCACAAGCGCAAGTTACGTACACTGAGATCTCCGAACCTGTTCACGAGCGCATCTTCCACCGCACGAACTCGACGATCCGCAGAGGGTAAGAACAGATACTAACATAGGTTCTTCAATTGATTTGGTGTACTTTGGTTTGTTGTACCTCTCGCAGTGGAATGTATTATCTCTTGTTCTGCGTTGCAATTTTGCAGCTAGTGGTGCAGAAGCTCATAGAGAAGGATCGCTGCGGCGACACTGACGTTGAGTGAGTCGACGCGCGAGTCTTCGTCGGCGGCCTGGCCTGGGATCGTCACGATGTCGCTGCAGGTCTGACGGATGCCCTTGCGCATCCCGCGGTGCTCGTTGCCCTATCCACATCAACAACAACGGCGGTCAGTACCAATCTTCCGCAGCACTTGCCTGAATAAGGATTTGTGTGAAGGAAATTAATCGGCGCACCATGACAAGAATTGTCGGCTTGTCGCTTCCGAGCTCGTTTGACGTGACGGAGTTAGGTCCGCTGCACGCTCCGACGACGCGCCAGCCCAGGTCGCTGCTTACAGCGAGCACTTCGTGAAGGTTCCGCGCTTTAAAAAGTTTGTTCTGCATGAACGAGGATGCAGGTGAACGACAGCATAAACAGCTGTAAGTGTCAATGCTAAACCAACCCGCCTATGAGAGAGCTAGCGACGACTCACATTTGCGACCAGCACCTCCATCGCCCCCGCAGACGCCCGCGAAGCCTGACAGACACATCACAACCGGTTAACCGAGCTGCCGACGTTTCTTTGAGTAGGATGAGAAAATACCTACCGCTGGAGAGAGTGGCGCGCTGTTGCGCTCGCTAATGAGGACAGCCGAGCAGCCGAGGAAGTGCGCGGACCGGAGGATCGCGCCAAGGTTCTGTTGCATAGCACGCACATACGAAGAGGTTCAGGAACATGGCAAGCGTGCCGAAGCAATAACCGAATGAAGACTGTACCTGCGGGTCGTGAAGCTCGTCCAAGGCGAGAATCACTGGCTGGTGGGAGCTCGTGGCAAAGACTGCCAAGCATGCAGTATACCAAGAGTTTGGTTAGATGCCTCGCGTCCAGTCTATCGCCAGAGTCAGTCTGTCTCTATCGGTTTTTTAAGAGAGCGCACCTGAGGGGTCTACAGGTTTGAACTCGGGTAGCGCAATCGGATCTGCGTCAAGTACCACGCCCTAGCCAGTCAATCGATAGTCACACAAAGAGTGAGTCCACGACGACATCTCCATTCGGCTATAGTGACGGCCTTGGAGCTCACTTGTCACCTGATGCGGTTTGTCCGACGTGATGTGGTTCAACATCCACTTGCTGCAGTCACATAAAGCGCTTTTGATTAGCGTAGCTCCTCACACAAAAGCTGCGCTCTCGTGTTCCAGCCAACCTAACCTACCTGGTCGTGGCCATTTCGACGCCGTTCGCATCAGCGAGCGCCTTGATCTTCTCAAGCGCCTGCGTGTCCGCGGCCGTCTTCTTGGCCGTCACGCCCGCCGGGTCGCGCACGTAGAGCTTGTGGATACGGCGGTGCTCGCTCTCGAGCACCTGGAGCACGCTGTGGAGCCCGTAGACACCCTCGCCGCGCAGCTGCGGGATCGGCTCACCGTCGTTCGTCACGGTCTTGCGCTCAGCACCAGCAGGTGACGACCATCGTCCTCCACCTCCTCTTCTGTCCATACTGCCACCACCACGTGACGACGACCAGTCACCACCGCCACGTCTTGCGCTGTTGCCACGACTGTAGCCACCGCCACGACCGCCATCACCACGACCGCTTCGCGACGGAGAGTCAGCGCTGCCCCACGTTGAGAGTGCACACACAGCGCGCTGCTCACTAGAGACGCGGGCCGCAGTCGCCGCCGCCGCTCGTCCAGCGCGAAGCATCATCATTTTTCGTTTTTGTCGGATTCACCAGCCAGCCAAAGGACGAGATGGGTTTTTTGGGTTTTGATGACTTCATGTGATACGATGTACCCATATCCATTTCAAGAGGGGAGCCAAATGCTGGCGATGCGCCGCTCAGACTCGCTCGTATGGAACAAGTGCTAGCTTTGCTATTGTATTACAGTGCGTGGCTGTCGTCACCATCGACACGGCTGAGACCTTTTACGATGGTCTGCTGTGCCAGCGACTGTGCGGAAGCCTTCGCCAAGCTGTGTGAATGGATTTGTGCTGCCACTATGTATTTCATGGCAACTCTATTGCAACTACCACCAGCCAGAGTTCTAGTAGTCATGTTGTTCTGTCCCAGGCAGTCTATCTCTGTGAGCTACGGCCAAGCTTGCACGCCGAGAATAAAGTCCAGTGGTTGTTTGTAACGACCCGGCGATTAGACGTACGCTGAAATAGATAGGACGGACTCGCTCTGTCATTGCTTCACCTCAACAGTGTCGGAAAGGTAGAGAAGGGACCCAAACACACGCTGACAGCATGGGAACCACGAGTACGGTCGCGCCTGGGCACAAGCCTGGCGGCGCACACAATACGCATGCAAGCAAGCAGAAGCGAACGGCGCTCTCGATGCGGCAGGTGCTGCACCTGCTGCATCGCCTGGGCATTCTCACCAGTGCCATCAGCTACGTGGCCATCTGCCTGTGTGCATCGCTGGCGACGTTCGATCTACTCAAAGACAGAGAACATTCCAGTGTCGTCGGAGCTTCGGATGTCCAGTACCTCATGGGCAGCTACATTGGCACAGCCACGATCCGCGAGAGTCCGCTCGTGATGCTAGCACTTCAAGGCGATACGTCGCCTCGCAATGGCACGCTATACCTCGAAGCAACGGGTCCATCGCTGAGCATCTGCAAAGGGATTATGCTCGCTCAGCACGACATCTACACCGACACTTTTCTGCGCTCCATGTACGACCAGGTGGTGCAGGACACGCAGTACAACCTCACGTTCATGGCGTACGACCAGACGGAGCTCATCATGCCGGTCGTCGACTGCGTCTCGTCCGCCATCATCCTGGGCTACCTGCCGACGGGCAAATTCAACTTCCTCGTACGCAAGAAGCAGAATCCGAACGACGTGGCCATCGTCACGATCCAACTAGCCAACCAGGAGTACCGCATTCTGGACCAGAACGAGCGCAATTCAGCAGCCATCGCGACGCTCACGTTCATCAGTGACCTGCGCGCGAAGGACGTGGACCATCACTTCATTGTCTCGATCGGCTACCCGTACGCCGAGTTTGACTTCCGCGTCTATCAGTTCTTGGATGTGACCAGCCAAGGCATGTGGCAGCTCGAGACGATCCCTGATAAGGCGCGTGGAGACATCCCAAAGATGTTGGTCACGGCCTTTCGCTCCGGTTTCTATATGAAGTCCGAGACCGAGCAGTTCAACATCAACAACCAGGTGAACGTGATCTCGCACACACCACTGGAGGCCATCACGCAGTGGACGAGAGTGACGAAGACGGTCATGCACGACTCGTGGGCCTGGGTGCACGGTGTCGAGCTGCTGCTGGGCCTCGATCTGCTGCTCAGCCTGATCGTACTCATGCTCGTGATCTACCGCAATCTGCAAGTGGGCAAGTTCTGGATCGGCGACGCCTTCGTGGCGATCTCGACCAAGCTCCAGATCCGCGGCGCGCTCGTGCTGCTCTCCTGGTACCTCAACGGCTTTTGGTCGGTCTTTGAATTCTGCGTGCGCGACTCGTACCGCGTGCTCGGCCTGGACCTCTACATTTACCAGGACATCATGCGCGCCGACCTGCTGGGTCTCTACTTGAGTCTCTGTGGACTGCTGGGCGTGGTCTTCCGCGAGCGAGTGGACCCGCTCTTCGCCATGCTCTGCTTCTGTCTCGGCTACGAACTGCGCGGGAAGCTCATCTTCATGCTGCCAAAGACGGCTGCAGAAGTCTCGAACTATGGCTATATCACGTTCGTGGACAGTGTGCCGCCGTATCTGGAAGGCCAGGAGACGATCTCGCCCATGGGCTATTGGACATCCCACGAGCTGCACAACCACTCGTTCCTGATGGTTATCAAGACGCTCTCGCCGCTGCTGCTCACGCTCGTGCTCATCGCAGCGTACATCGTTTCCTGCAAGGTGCGCCGGTACTTCTTCCCCGAGAAGCTTCATGTGCTGCATAACAACAGCTCCAACGTGACCGGTGCCTCGTCGAGGGACGAGTCGATGCTCATGCATAAGCGCGTGTTGACGCTCTTCGAGATCGCCACGGGCGCCGAACTCGAGTCGAGCTTTGGGCTCATGTCGTCTTTTGAGAACTACCTCATAATCAAAGGCATGAAGTTTGCGTCGGCCGACGGCATCTACAGCAACGGCTTCGTGATCGCCAACAACAAGTTCGTGCTGCAGACAAGCGACTACTGGACCATCGTGCTCATGAAGCTCCTGCGTCGGCAGTTCAAGAGCGTGTACGTGTACGAGATCTCAGGCAGCACGGTGCAGCAGACGGCCAGGCTCGTGTACCCAAGCACGCTCTCGTTCGCAGACCTCATCAATCTCAACATCAGCGTGCTCTCCTGAGCTTCGCAATGGGGACACCGTTTTTTAATCACTTGATTATTCATTTGACAGTCATTTTGCTCACTTTACTGTCCTCTTTCAAGTGTCCATCATAAAAATAGAGCGTTTTGGTAAATGTGGTTATGTCACAGATTGAGTGGTTTTGAAAATGGATTTTGTTTTGTAGCAAACATGTAATGTACAAGTGACCAACACACTCCGACAACAAACTCCTCACGCCTCCCAGAACGTCTGCGCCTTGTTCGAGCGGCGCGCCGCCCACTCCGACGGGTTGCTGTTCGAGAAGCCGCTGTGGTTGGGCACGCCACTGGAGCGGTACGTATGCGAGAGCGGCCACTTGCGCTCGCGCTGCAGCGCACGCAGCTTGGCCTTGAACGCCTCGCTCATGGGCACGAAGCGGTCCGGGTGCGGGTGCAAGTTGCCGCGGTTGAACACAATCCGCTCGGCACCCGTGACCTTGTGGATGCGGCGGCCCGTGATGAGCACCTGGAGCTTGGCCTCGTACTCGGCCGCCTCCATGAGCGGTCCGAGCGTCTTGAACGCCTTGAGCAACAGCTTGTGCTCTCGGCACGCGGACGACGGGAACCCTTCGATGCGACCCACGAACTCGCTGAACGGCGCGCGCATCGTCTCGATCGACTCCTGCCACTGCTGCTGTGCGGTCGCGTCCAGGCGCGAGGCTCGCAGCGCACGCAGGAACCCGTCGTGCTTCTTGCGCAGCAACTGCATCGCGAGGACGCCAAAGGAGTCGTCGTCCAGGCGCTTGTTCACCTCGTAGTTGTCCTCCCAGGCGATCTCACTTGCTGGCATGGAGACGTCGGTCTTCTTCATGGCGTAGCGAGCCGTGCGCTTGTGCAGCAGCACGTACTTAGGCAGGTCCGCGCTGAATGTCGGCCAGACGTCTTCCAAAGTCGGTGGCGACAGCGTACTCTTCTTGCCAGTGTCGTCGCTAGTGTCGTCGCTCTCCGTGTAGCCGTAAATAACCTGGAGCGCGTTCTCGGCGCAGACGCGGAACGCCTGCACGATCTTGCGCGTCGCGATGCGCTCAGCCGCCTGCGCGGCGTCAAACGTCCACGTGTTGGCGTCAAGCGCATGTGCCTTGAAGACGTTCTCGACCGCGCTATTGTGCTCATACCCGACCATGTACTCGACGCTCTCGAGGAACGCCGACGGGTTCCACTTGAGCACGTTCTGGATGCGCGCCGCGAGCATCTCCTGCAAGAAGCCGCGGACCGCCGCCGTCTTTGTCTCCTTGTTGCTGGCTTCCAGGCGCAGCAGACGGAAGAGCAGCTTGGACGCCGGCTGCTCCGGGTCGACCTGGAGCGCCTTGAGCTTCGGCCCCATGACCAGCCGGATCGTGTGCACGAGCTTGCGCGCAATGCCCCGCTGGTACGACGTAAGCGGTGGCTCATGCTGCGACACGAGCGCCATGAGCGACGCCGCGACCGTGCCGCGGAACATGTTGGGGCTGAACAGACCCGCGGGCGCGCCGGCGAGCAGCGCCGTGATGATGTCGAGTACCTGGGTACCCGATGCTACTTGGAGCAGTGCGCTGCCGACCTTGTCGCGCGGGTCGGCGAACACCTGCGCGTAGTTGTACTCGTTCGCGCGGATGCTGAGCCCCGACGCGGCGTCGTCGCTGCCGATGATCGCGAGGAAGTCAGCCGCACTCATGATGTCGTTGGACATCTTGACAATCACGGCGGACCATGAGTCCATGAAGTCGAGCTTGCCGTTCTTCTCTGGCAGGCGCAGTACCGCCAAGTGACTCAGGAAGAGTCCCGCGGCCGTCTGGATCAGCGCCTGAGGCTCGAAAGCGGCCTTCTCTTCGCCATCACCGTCGCCACCCAGTGACGTGAGCGCGGTCTCAGCGGGTCCCATAAGCGTGATCGCACTCACGGCGGCCTCGACCTCGAGTGTTGGCTCGAGCTCCTGGCTCAGCAGCAGCGGGAGGTCGTACTCCTGGATCTTAAAGTGACCCTGGTTCTCCGCCGGCATGACCTCGCGGATCTTGGCCACCAGCGCGGTCGCGCGGTCCAGCGCCGTGTTGAACGGCATCGTCTTCGTGAGGCACTTGGCAATGACGAGCAGCAGCTCGACCTGCTCCTGCAGTCCCGTGGCCTCGATCGCGCGCTTGCCAAACTTGTTGCCGACGATTACGGTCGCGCGCTCAATGAGCTCGAACATGGCCTTCTTGGTAGACCCGACCTCGGGCAGCTTGTTCTTCTTCACGTCGGCCTCCGAGGCTGGGAGCACCAAGTCGTGCACGTCGTAGAACTCGAAGGCCGAGAGCGCTCGCTCGTCGAGTGCAAAGCCACCGTAGCCATCGCCAGCAGTGTCACCGGAGAAGCTCTGAAACATCTTGGTGAGGATCGCCATAAGACCCTTTGCGAGCTTGTCGGCGCGGCGCTCCTGCGGCGTGATAAGCACGCCGTTGAACTGCTTGGCGATCGCGCCGTAGAGCGCGTGGTCGCTGTTCTTGATGTACTTGATCACATTCAGGATCAGGTTGTTCCCGAAGTGCGCCTGCACGAGCCCGAGGATGTGAAACATGTCAGTGTACACGAGGCCGTGCTTGCGCTTGAGGTGCTCGAGCTCCTGGCCGGCCTCGGCCGTGAGCCGGTCGGCGATCAAGTGCGGTCCGGCGTCTGAGATCAGGAACGCGATTGTCGGCATCGTGTTGTCGAGCAGCAGTAGCTCGGCCAGCGCGGCCTTGTGGTTCTCGTCGCCGTCGCCACCGTTGGCGTTCGTGACGTTGGGACTCCCCGGTGGCGAGCAGAGCTTGATCGAGGATACGAAGGCGCTCGCCTTGGCACCATCTGTGAAGTTGTGGTTGGTCACGTAGCAGCCGCGCGCGTCCTCCGTGAACGTGATGATCGTGACCATGACGCTGGACGCGTCGTCCTCATAGACGGTCTTGACGAGCTCGCTCACGGTCTTGGTCACGCCCTGGAGCTCGCTCTCCATGGAGCCCGTGATGTCGAGCAGGAAGACGAGGTTCAGCATGGTGCTGTGTGTGGTATGCGTGGGATGTCGTTGGCTGGTGGAGTGATGAGTCGAGCTCAGATTGCAGAATGAGAAGAGATCAGGGTCTCGTCAGCTCTGGTTGATGCGAGACAGTGAATCGGCCCCAGCTTCACCAATGGCGCAGAGTGGAGAGGTCAACCAGGTCGACGGGATGATTTTCTAAATTGGAGCACATGTATGGCACGTAAAAGCAAAACAGATGGGTACATTGGCATATTGTGAGTGATGGTGAAAGCGAGTGAGTGACGGTGGATATGACCGTTTTTGGCTCGCGTCAGGCTCAGTTGGAGGACTTTGTTATCCACCACACAGCTCCGAGCTCGCGTTCCACTGACTACCTCCGGTGTAGGAAACGCGCCACTACCCCATTCGCATACAGAACGCTAGTGAGAGAGCGTCGTCACACACAGATACAGGCCACAAGAGCGTTCTCGACAGGCAGTCGACCGAGCTGGCCAGACCACAAGCTCACGCTCCGTGCATGGACTGACCTGGCGGGCTATCAACTGAACTTCAAGCGTGTCATCTCACGCAAGAGCATGAGAAGAACCGACGGACCCTTGCGGACGTCTAGTGGCTGGTTGGAAAGACTCTGGCTTTTGCAACGAATGTGGGTGTGAACACGCGAGAGTGGGACATAGTCGAGGAACGGTACTGTGCAGCAGTGCTACTACGAACCAGAGAACACAGGACAGTGTGGGGCTTGCCGGCACCCAACGCACAGATATGTGCTCCACTAACGATGCAACTACGCAAGAACATCGACAGGCGTTCAAGAAGGGTTAGCATGGTTCGAGATATGATGAGGTACTTCAAAGTGTCCACCAACACACACGTCAAGCAGGCTCACAGTTTGCTTTCATTTATATAATTTAGTTTGACGACGCATATCCGCATTCTTTCTCTCTCTCTCAGTCAATAGAGCTCAACTTAAGTTACACTCGGAGGTCTCTGTCACGGTGCGCAGCCTCCCATCAGTACCCGATGCGCTCGCGGATCGTGTCGGGCAAGCGACTCAACAACTTCTGTCGCTGACGGCGCCACATCATCTTGGTGAGCGGGATCCGGATGCCCGAGACCATCGCGGCCCACGCGCGCACATGCGCAAACTCGGCGGGGATCTGCACGGGCGGGATCACGACGCGCTTCATGAGGCGGAACTTGAACTTTAACGCCGACACAGGCCACTTGCGCCGGATCAGCTGCTTGAGCGACTCGGCTTCCTCGGGCAGCTCCATGGAGCTACGACGCAGCAGCATTCTCACCTTTTGCTTGGTTTTCTCTGGATTGCGCGGCTTCTTCAGCTCCTTGTCAAAGGACGACGACGCGTCGAACTGCATGCGCAAAGACGACGGCCGCGGGGTCGCCGGCCGCACGGTTGCCAGCGACGTCGATACCTTCGTCATAGCCATGTGTGTCTGCGGTCGCCTTTATGTTGTTGTTTGCTGCTCTGCTTGTGGCCGCTTGGTTCGCTGCAAGAATCTGGAATGGCGCTCGCTGTGGCTGACCAAGGGACACGACGGGAGAGAGTGCGACCGATCTCGTTCGAGCCACCACCGAGTGAGCGAGCGAGAGAGGATCATGGAGCAATTAGTATAGAGTGCGCGGCGGGAGAAGACGCCTCATACTGCGCTGTTGCTGCGTTCGAAGAGAAGGTGCTCGGTCCAAAGCGCGAGAGAGTTTTCATTCAAGATGCGGGCTGCTGCCATTTTTCATGCGCATCAATTGTCGCACCGACGAAAAAAGCTTCATCAGTTCAGTTTCAGCGAATTAGAGAGCTTGGTCTATATTTTTAGCGAATCAGAGCGCGAGTGAAGTTAATTTCCGAGACAAGTGGACTCATCTTACCAAGAGCTCAGCTGGCAATAGTGGCTACAAAGTGTCCGTCTACACTGTCAGAGAATCGCTCTTTGCCAATCGACAAGACCCCAGCAACACCATTCGTCCAGTAAGTATGAGGCAGATCGTAGCAACTTCTCGCGCAACCCAAGCTTTCCTACACGTCGCAACTCGATCGTCCCCACCACCACCAAGCGACAAGGGTTTCGTCATGCTGGTCAACAACAACAATTTCCAAGAACGCATTGAGCTGTTTGACAACGATTTCACTTGTGCTACAATGCGAACTGATCGCTGTTTGAAGCTACCGCCCACTCACAGAGGCGAAGGTCCAAGATGTGCGCATGATCAAGTCCCCACGTGTGCTCTCGTTTCACTCGCGCACAAGCATGCGCAACCGACTACTACGTAGTAATAGCACTTGAGCATGAAAAAGTCAATCGTGTTTGCAACAAGATGCCTCACACATTCATCCTAAACTCTCTTTCCTAGCTCGTTGTCATACTATTTTTCTCTTGTGTTTTCTATCATTTGTGTTATATCCCAAATATTCGCACTCTCGCACTAATAATCATGAAAGCGTTCAAAACTGGTCTCGACCCAATACTGTCGGTCGCTTCAACTCACTCGTGCTTGTCGGCGCTGTCCACGTAGAAGAAGGTCGAGTCGCGCGGCCGGATGAACGAGTCCGTGATGGACGGCGCCATGCTCCCCGGCAGGCTCGCCACGCTGCTGCGGCGCTCCGAGGCCACGGACGAGACGGCGCTCATGACGCGGCGGAACTCGACCGGGTCCTCCGCCTGCCAGATCTGGTCGTTCAGGTCGCCATTGAGCGGGTCGTAGATGCCCAACAGGCACGAGAAGAATCGGTCGTGGTGCACGTGCTGCAGCATGAGGCAGCACGTCGCGAACGGCACTTTGCCCAACCCGTTTTTGTCCATGTACCGGAAAATAATACTCGAGCACGGCAGCAGCTCGGACGGGTGCTTGCAGATCCACTCGGCCAGAAAAGGGATGAGCTCGTTCTCGGCCAGGTGGCCGTCGCCCTCCACGTCGTACTTGTCAAAGAGCTCGCGCAGTTTCTGCACGTACACGAACTGGCTCGAGTGCGCGGCGCGCGAGCTCGTGAGCTCCTGGATCTGCTTCAGGCGCTGGTAACCCGAGTTACGGATCGACGACGGCGTCTTCTCCACCTGCATCACCAAGTACCGCAGGCAAAAACCAAAGTGCTCGAGCAGAACGAACACAACGATCTGCAGCATCTTCCAGCGCGACGGGTCGTACGCCGTGATCTCGGCCTTGCACTCCTTCACCGTGCTAAACGGCACCATGAAGCCGTTCGAGAACGCAAAGTTGCACGTGGTCATAAAGTACCCCCAGTGATACGCCACGATGAAGCCCATGACGACCGTCACACCGATGATGTTGGCGTACGAGAGCACGGTCACCCACTCGCCGATGGACGTATCGCGGCGCGGCATCGGTCGGCGGTGCGCAAACAATAGCCGGAACGCGTCGCCACGCACCTCCAGCAGGTTGTTCACGAACGCCGGCAGCGGCAGCAGCGGCCACACGACCGTGAACATGACCACGTAGGAGAACTGGATGCATGCGTCCAGGTAGTCGAGCATCGGGTCGAAGATCGGCAGCTTCAGCTCCGCGATGATCTCGTACGCAGTGTACTGGTTGCAATCATCCGACGAGAGTAGCACGGGCACGTTGAACTCGGTCTTCTGCTTCACGAGCGTCGCCAGGCGTGTCGCCGTGAGGTTCTTATTCGAGTCCGGGCCGAGCAGATCCGGTTTGCGGAACAAGCGGCGGATGCGACGGCCGCACCACGAGAACGGAGACGACTTGCGGCACACGACAGGACGACCACGCAGCTTGCGCAGCAGGTACGGCACGAATGTCTCGAGGATCATGTTGAGGAACTGCGTGACGACGAGCGGCGTGACGAAGAGCGTGTCGAGCGTCAGAAGGTTCGGGTCCCACTCGTACGGCGCGAGCCACTGCAGGTTCAGTTCGCGGATCTTCTTGAGAAAGACGTCACCGAACGGCAGGTACACGAACGCCAGAAACAAGAACCAGAAGAACCAGTTGCTCCACACGAACACGAAGCGGCGGTGGATCAGGCGGTTCTCGTAGTCCGACTTCTTCGCGTAGTTCTCCCAGCGCACAAACTTCTCCGAGACCCAGTTAAAGATCTCAAAGAAGATAATGTCGATTAGCAAGCCCAGCGCAATGCCCTGGATCAAAATGTACAGCCACCGGTCCGTCCCGAGCGACGAGTCTTCCGAGTGGAAGCACGTGAGGTACCAGAGGCACTCGTAGGTGGACTCGCCGAGGCTGTCGGCGTGGCACTTGTCGCACACGGGCGCGTTCTTCGCGTACACGTACCACTGAATGAACGGCATGAGGCAGATGCACTGGATGACGGCGCTGAGCAGCACGTAGAAGAGCATCGTGAGCTGGATCCAGTGGTTCTTGCGCTGCTTCGGGACCTTCTCCATCTCCTTCGTGAGCTCGTTCTTGACCCAGAGGTATTGGAAGTTCGGGTTGTAGTCGTTGCGCTCGTAGACCGTGTTCTTGTACTTGCCCAGGTTCCACTTCTCCACGAGGATGCGCGTTTCGCGCTCCCAACAGATCAGGAAGGACGGGCCCCAGAAGCACGCGACGCCGAAGCCCAGAATCGACAGGCCCTGGAGGTACTGCTTCCACACATTCCCATTTGAGAACCGGAACGAGAGGTAGTAGCAGATGCCGACGATCATGATCGGCATCAGGTGCTTCGTATAAATGTGCATGAACGCGAAGAGGAACGCCACGCGCTCGCCAAAGTGCAGACGCAGCTCCTCGACGGCCCAGCGGTCAATGTTACCGGACGCCGCCTTGCGCGGGTTCATCTCGAACGTGCGCTTGCGGTACTCGGCGAAGAATTTCTTGTTGAACGTGCGGTCGTGCAGCGGGAAGCAGTCGAGCACGACGTCGCTGACCGTGAGCTCCTTGTTCACGTCGATGACCCACTCTTCCTTGTCGTAGTCCTTGAGCGCGTTCTGGATGATATTGTGCGTGAGCTGGAGCTCGAGCGCCGGCGAGAAGCACATCTCCTTGAGCGAGTCAAGGGACTCCTCGCCCAGTCTGCTGATCGAGTCGCCCTGGCGGATCGAGAGCTCGTCCATCTCGCGCTTGAACTCGTGCAGCAGCAGGTCCTTGTCCTTCTTCGGGTCGATCAGGATGCAGATATTCTTGCCGGCCTCCTCCTCATCCTGGTCCTCGGCCTGGCCGTCGTACACGTCGTTGTCGAGGATCGTGGCGCCGAGCCCGGCCTGGATCAAGCGGCGCACGCACTTCTGCTGCAGCTGGCTCACCTGGTACGGCAGGTCGCGGCGGATTGATGCCGCCGAACGCGAGGGAAAGCGATGGCGCAGCAGCCGGTAGACCTGCTCCGTGTGCTTGAGCACGATGGCAAAAGTGTACTTCTGCGTCTCCTCCATGGTCACGTGCGGCTGGTCCACGACGCGCTCAAGCTGGTTCTTCTGCTGCTTGTTGCCGCCCACCACGGCGTCCTTGTTGAAGAGCGGCAAAGCGTACAGGTTGTCTCCACCGACCTCCGTGAGCACCGTCGTCTTGAGCTCCGACTGCGAAATACCCGAACGGCCCGACTTGGTGCGCGATTTCCCCACCCCCGCTAGTGTAACAAGCACACATTCACATACAAACATAACAGATTAGTACAATAGAGAACACCATGGTGATAAGGTCACAGTCCATCCATCAAAGCAAGGCGCTCGCAGTTCTTACTGGACATGGTGGACGACATGATGGGCGAGCCGGGCGAAAAGTACTCGTCGTGGCCGCCGCCGTTCGTGCGGCGCGACGAATGCTCGCCCGATTCTTCGCGCCGCTTGTACTTGACGCTCTTCCGTGCTGTGTGATTCGAATCGAGCGCTGGGAGCGATCTGCGGCTGTCGACGTCCCCCTCTGTGAACGCGCCGTGCGGTTGGCTACCGTTCTTGGACCGCGTCTTCTTCTTCACACCAGGCTTCTTGTAGTCCGGTGTCATGGCCTCGATGTACGAGGACGTGAGCATCGCCCCCTTCTTCAGCGACGCGTGCAGCGGGAAGTGGTTGTTGTGCACCACGTGGCTCGCGCTGCTGGTGCTGCTATTGCTGAAGGGCTGTTGATAGAGATGGTGCAGGTGGTTGTGGCTGCTAGCGTTGCTCGCGAAGCTCGAGCGGTAGAGGTCGAGCTCGAGGTCCTCGGCCTCGTGCGACGGCTTGCGCCGCGACGAGACGAGCTGCACGCGCGAGCGCTCCATGGCCTGCTCGTCTGGCTCGTGCTCGTCGTAGCCACCGTACTCGCTCGTGGGCTGCGACGAGTGCGCGTGCGAGCCACGGCGCGAGGACGCGGGCCCGGCGCCGAAGAACAGGCCGCCGCCATGGTGCTCCATGGTCTGTCGCGAGTGCTTCGGATGTGCGCGATGGTGGCGTAACCCCTTGCTGCTGCTGGCTCGCCCTTGCTTTTGTTTGCTTGGTTTGTGTCGCACTTGCTTTGTGATGATTGTGCGTGCGAATGGCAAAAGGACACGAGGGGGAGCGTAATCGAACGCTCACTGGCTAAAAGCACCCTTCATATCTCATTTACCGTAATTTTAGCGAATGAACGCGCACCGGCGGAGGTTCAGTGCGAATGGTCCCACTTTTTCATCCACACCCCTACACACATCAGCGGAACCGGCATGAACTGCCACTTCCCAAAATGTTCCTTTTAAATTTAATATTCTGTACTCACTGTGAATAAGTTACTCTGAATAATTGTTAAAGTACCTTGGAAAGATCATCATAAAAACTAATCGATCATCAATTCAGACCGGCCGATCGATTGAATTAGGGAGTATTCCCATGCTCAAATGTCGAACCAATTTGGAGGACGCTTCAATGTGAATCAGAACGAACATGCGATGTGCTTGGAAGCGAGAGCTTTGGTCTCTCTCGTCCTTAGCGATCTCGTTGCTAGCTCAGGATCGGTGGATTTTTGTGCAGCACCGCAAGATCCTATTCGTGCGTGATATGCAGCTGGGTTTGTACTAAAGTACGGCGAGCCCTCTACCAAAGATACATCCAGCGAATGAGCTGGGATCAAGTTCGCAATAGACACCCTCACCCAGCACAGCTAGGATCTTACTGGCTAACAAATTGACATAATCATGTGGCACAATCAACCTCAGCACTCGCGCACGAATGAGCTTTTGTACCGCACAACTTCTTGTTCAAGCCGTTCGCAGGAGCAAAAATGCAAAAATGGCTTGGTTGAGATTCAAAGCTTGTCTTCTCTTCAGAGACGCTTACCTCTGCACTGGCTCGGGCGAGATACCTTTGTCCTCAACTTCCCTTCATGTCTGGCGGATCAGTTCACGAGGTAGTGGGCGAGCAAGGGGATGTCGCTTCGTACATTTTGGTTGCCTCACATCGATGGATTTTGGTGGCCACGATCCGATATCATGCTGAGTTTATACTTTGACGAGCCTTTTACCAAAGGTACAGTGCGAAGAAGCTGGGATGTAAAAGGCACCATCAGTCCAGCTGAGATCTTGGCAGCAGATATAACCTGCAGGCTCCACTCCACACGAGACCGCAATATGGGATATCAACGTGTTTACTTGTGGGGCAGCGGTGGGATGATGACGGCCTCCAGAGCTAGCGGCAAACGACGAGCCTCCAAACCGCCAAGCAAGGCACAAACATATCTGATCGCGCTCGTGACACAATCCAATCACAAACACAAGGCGTACCGCGCACGTAACGTACTTGTTTGCCCCGCACTTGTACCTCTTGCGCAATAAGCAAAGTTCAGGACGCATGTTAGACGCGTAGGCTTGACCATGCATGAACTCTCTGATCGACTTTCCGTTATACTGCACACTGTAGTAGCTGCTAAACTCCAGTTTGCTATCTTTGATCGGCTCTCGCGGTTGGAGACGACTTGTTTGGCTTTGGGATCGCGCTTGTTGTGGCATGAGCACTTCACCGATCTAAGATCTATGGTCTCTGCTTGGCCGTGTCCTTGGATGTTGGAGTGTTCTGAACGCCGGGATATGCCCTTGCATAGCTACATTTTCAGCAAAGCGCATGCGATACCCAGGTGCATCGTGTTTCTCGTGTTGTGATGTATCGCATATTGCAAAAGCTTCGCCGCTTTAGTATCACGCTACTGTACTCCATAAGGTGTCCACATCTCTTGAGCCTAGCTCCACCTTTTCATGCTCGCACTGCTTGCGTTCACATCCAGAACTCGATGGCAAGCACCTTACATCAAGCGCAGTTCAGATAGCACTAAGGGCTCTGGTGGCCTTTGACACTCTCTTACTAACGTGCGATGGTGAATGGGAAGCTGGCGCGTTTTCTCCACTGAAGATCGACAGCGGGGGCCGAGCTCTGAGCTGCGGGCAACTACCAAACTCTGGTATTCACGTAAGACTGAAACAAGCGGAGCCGAATGCTGATTGATTTGAAGACGCAATAGGCTTTGAGAGATAGTCGATGTAGAGTATGAGCTCCACGGAATGAGTTAAAACGATGAGATGGATACCTACCTAGTTTACGAAGGATACCAGCGTGACGTGTTGCATCCTTCTCAGTATTGCGACGAGCTGATGACACGGAAAACTGCAAGTAGAGCAGCTCGTTGTGCTTCGATTTGTCTAAATGACCGCAGCAAGTGAGCTCCCACTTCGTGTGTGTCAATAAATTGGTTACGAGCTAGCTCAAGCGCACAGAGCTTGAGAGCCACGGCAAATTTGAGCCGTGGTAGCGAGATCAACTTTTAGCCTTCAGCACTTCTTTCGACTGCGAATAATGCAGAAACGAACAACAGCCTGAACCTCTTGAACGTTCTACCACTTGTGCTGGACCTGACGGATTCGGAAGTGACGCGGTTGATGAGTGTTACGGAATTGGAGTTCGAAGTGAAGTTGAAGTGGTGTGTCTGGGGGCCAGTGCCATCGATGGTTGCACTTTTGCCCCAATTCAAATTTGAATTGCTGTGCCGAAGCGAATTGCACTGCAACGACGAGCGTGGGCTTTCCTCTACATGCCGCGCATTCTCGTGATAGTGAGCGGCTTGCTATATATCCGCCCGTGGTACCGATCAATGACGACCGTACATCAGTCGGCGACAGTGACGTTGCCCGCGCTACCGCTCGCCAACGTCGATAGATAGCGAAGCCTGTCATACCAAAGCCACTCACGCACGCGCTTCACAGTAGCATATCGCTGCACCGCAGTCGCCTTCCAGACACCAAGGAACTAATTATCACGGAGTGTGCGGTGTGTCACCGCGGCACTTGCGTGTTTTAGCATTGCCCTTCCGTCGCGGCGCCATTAGTGCGGCCACCTCCAGCTCCATCTCTTCGTCGCTTGACTTCACCCCGAACCAGGCCGCCCTTAAAGATGCTGGAGAGTTCCATGTGCGTGTAAGGGCGGGCTCGGGTGCACAATACGCTCGCCGTGTACTTTCATGCCCACTGCTCTCTTTTGGCAAACAGGGTGCAAGTTGAAGCGAGAAATAACCCTTTCGAAAGTGTTTATCATGTTTGAGAGGGGTGTCTTTCAACGGAAAAGCGCGCATTTTGGCTTCTATGAATCAAGTCAATTTGCCATACTTTATTCAGTATCAAATCGGACAGAGATGAAACACGCAAGAGCAGAAAAGGCAGCAGCAGCAACAACAGCAAGAAGGACGGAGGAGGCGACGCGCGTTGCTCTATCTCTCTCTGCTGACGCGTCAAGAGGCCGAGTGAGAAGCGCGCAGTTATACGCGCAACGTGTTCGTCGGTGCTCTGCATCTACAAGTTGCTACGGCTCCGTCGCGCATTTGCTCGTTGAAGAGCTACAGCGCCGCCACCTCATCGGTTGAAGTGTGGCGCCAACCAGCAACGGGGTGCCATTTAGCGCGGCAAGCAAACATCGCAGGGTATGTCGACCACTGCAGGCTTAGTGAATGGTAGTGATGAAGAGAACGCCACGATAGCGAATCAAGCTGGAGAAGTGAACACGTCAGCGGCGGTGACTGGCGACAATGCGGCGCAGCACGTCGGCGCAGATACTGAAGAAGGACAAGAAGATGCAGAGCTGGATGCGGCGGACCCCTCGCGTTTGGCACGGCTACTGGTACAGAAGAGCATGCTGATTTGCTTCGCAGACGCGATTCCCGTGGCGAAACGCAAGCAGATGCTGCGGTCGATCGCGGGACTCACGCGCGGATTCGCACGGCGCCTCTTGCAGAATCCGGACCCGCAGTCAGAGCAAAACGCTCAGCAGAAGCAGGCGACCGCCCAGAGCAAGAGTGCGTCCAGTAGCAGTACGTCAACTACTGCATACTATGAAGATCCGTATATGCTGCCGCAGACTGCCGTCGCGCCGCCACGAGCGTACTTTGCATTCCGCGAGAATGGCCGCATGCACCTGCCGATCATCGACTGGAGCGCGTTTCGAGGCTACTCGGTCGCGCTCTGGATCAACACCGAGTTTCTCCTTAAAGCAGCTGCGACAGCAGCCAAGAAAGAACCAGTACGTGGCGATGACGCTGACTCGTACGCCAAGTTCAGCTTATTCCGGTTTGCGAATGGCTCAAGTACGCTCGGCGTCGAAGCCTCGCTCGAGTTTGATGCTGACGGTCCCGGTGACGGCAAACAGAGCGTACTGCTCAACGTCAGCAGTTGCTATCCAACCCACTCCAGCGATAGCAAGAGAAACACACAGAGCACGGCGTCAATCCTGAGTGCACCGACGTCGTCGGGGGCGTACGCGACCGACTGGAAGCGCATCCAGCATCGCATTCGCTTGGTACCTGGCCAGTGGCACTTGCTGGTGCTCACGCACTCGCTGCACTACGTCAAAAAGAGCAAAGTGACGTGCTACGTCGACACGAAGATGCAGTTCCAGGAAGAGCTCGTGTACCCATCGGGACTCGTCAATGCGTCGAAATGCACGATTGGAGGCGGAAGCAACACTGCAGTCAAGCTCGCGAGCGTGACGATGTATCAAGAAGAGCTCACGAAAGATTTGGTCGGGCTGCTCTACGCGCAAGGACCCATGATTTCGTCCTTCAATCGGTACGCGACGCCACCACCGAACCAGTCGGCAAACTATGTCTTTGGTGACTTCCACGGCGTTGCAGTGGCATCATCGCCACTGTCGATCCCGCACAGCGATATCTTTGCTGCGTATTGCAAGCTTCACGTGGTGTTCTGCTACACTGCGTACGATCTCGCGAACGAGGACTACGCGGGGCTCGGTGTCGAGTGGCTCGGCGAAGGAACCGTTGCGGATGTTGCAGCGAGGTGGGTCACAATGGAGAGCACAACAGGAGTGTCGGCCGAAATCCAGCAGCGAAACGCGCGACTGGGCAAGAGTGTACAGAAAGTCATATTTCCAGACAATCATGCAGCGTGGCATCGCGTGCTTGGTGTTGCCGGTTTGCCTGTGCTGCTCCATTACATCCTGACTGGCTACGAGAAGGTTTGCGGCAGCGTGAAGAACAGCAATGCGACGTCACACCCGTCGTTGGAGCCAGGAGATCTGAAGCTGGTGCTGGAGAATGTGCTCGTGGATTTCATGTGGATCATCAAGGGGCTCTTGCTCAACAACGTCAGCAACCAGCAGGAAGTGCTTCAGGACTACGTGTTGCACGTGCTGTGTCATGTGCTGGTGAAGCACCAGAGCCGGCTGCGCGAGATCTGGACGCCGAGAAGTCTGCTCGTCTGCGTGGAGATGATCAAGAGCATGTACGCCATGCTGCCATCACGCAGGAAGGAACTGCTCAACGTGAACCACCCGCTACAAGAATCAATTTGGACCACCAATCCGCTGTTCGCTTCTGCAGTCCGTGCGCTGCTGATGGACTACCGCTTGTGGATGTCGACGGATTTCAAGACCCAGTCGATTTTCAATCACCAGCTGTACAGTTTGGTGTGTGAGTACCCAAGACTGTTCAACGACATGCAGACCGTTCCGAAGGTGCTGGAGATTCTTCGTGAGTTTTACTCGAAAGTCCCGTTGACATCAGCGGCAGCCGACAGAAAAAACCTCGGACAATCGCCAGCGTCTTCATCGTCTTCCAGAGAGAGCGAGAAGAAGAATGATGAGTGGCGGCAGCAGTGTGTCAACACTCTTGTGGAGGTCATGGAAGTTTGTTTGACGAACCAGAGCGTGTTCATTCACGAAGTACAAGAGGATGAGCTGATGGAGACAACGTTCGCCCGCCCGACGACGACCAACACGGCAAGTGGAGCTGGAAGCGGACCGACTGCTCCAAGTTCTGGTTCTGGCGGCGCCTACTCAGCATTCGCGTTACCTCGGCGCCAAGGCGGAGTGTTTAGCATCAATTTGGAGAACATCGTGTGGAGTGACCAGCCAGATGTGGCAGAGGCAACAACAAGGAACTCGCATTCGGAGGAGAGCAGCGGCCCCGCCCCGGCTCCAATCATGAGCGCCCCAGCAAACGTTCAGGTTCGCTTCGCTCTAGTTCGGAACATCCGCGCGATCATTCGGTACTTGATGACAAGCCGGGATCCCGTCGTGTGTCGATCGATCCTTTTACTTCTACGACGACTCGCTGTGTCGTTCCTGGACATGCGCTTTGCGCTCATCAGCTCCAACATGCTGGACTGTTTGCTGTTCTTGATGCGCCAGCCCCAGTCTGCTACTGACCATCCAGGTTCCACGTCGCAAGCGAGTGTCCCGATGGCGTGCGTGCCGCTGTTCATCTACCTCGTCGACTGGCTGGAGTCCATTGAAGGCCGGACTGTTTGGTGCGGACTCGAGGAGCACCTGCGGCTGATCCTGAATGGCGACGGGAGCTTTTCAATTGGCTTCTTGGAGCTCATGATGGAATTCTACTTCAACCCGCCGTGGCTTCTAGGGGTGCAGCAGAGCATCCTCATGAACGACCCATCCAGGAAAGACTCGGTGTTGTTCCCGATTTCTGTATCTGCATCGAAAGCGTCATCGATCCATGAGAGCGGCATCATTGTCTCTGACGATGGAATCGTGGCCACATCTGCGGGCAATAGCACGGACATCAGCGGTGGCATCAATGGTCTCAACGAATGGATCCAGCTCGCGAGTCAGTTTGGTGGCAAGCGACTCTCGTTGTCGTGGGAGAAACGTATCGCAGTGGTAAAGTTTGCTGCGCTCCGGAATCTCATGATCTCCACGTCGGGGAGTTCGGCGGCTGTTGCGTCGACTACCAATACCAGCAACAGCAGCACTGGTGAGAAAGAGAGCAGCGTCATGAACGCGCTTGTTGCCGACATATTCGATGAAGGCGTGAGTGGGATCATCTCGCTGCCGCTGCGAGGCGTGCTGCCGTTCCTACCGATTCTTCTCGGAAAGAGCAGTCCGATCTTTCGAGAGAAGGTGCTGATGGACATCAACGTCAAGCTCAAGACCGATGAGCACGCGCAACAGCAGCTGCTGCTAATGAAGCGCGAGTGGGCGGAAGCGCTACTTGAGCTGTCGATTGCTTGCGCATGCGAAGAAGACGAAAGCGCTAAAGCAGAGTCAACAACGTCACCAGCCTCGCCAGGCAGCTCGTCGCGTGGGGATAAAGTTGACGATGCTGGCTCGCGTGAGTACGGTCGCGCGTACAGCTTTGACGCAAGTAAGACCGGTGAAGATCTGGTTCTCGACACAATCGTGTCGCTGCTGTGTGTTGCGATGAACAACCCCCGTGGATGGCGATCTTTCAACGATCTGATCCTCGCACTCAAGTCGATTCGCCTCAAGTACGAGCGCGTCGTCTCTGGTGAAGGTGTCGATAGTCCAATGTCTGTGGTGTCAGCAGCAGAACGCGTGGGTCGATCTGAGCTGTACTGCCACAGCCTCGATTGGCTCTCACGCGTCGCTGGGATCGTGTTGCAGCGTATGGCACGAAGTCGAACGATCTTGTCGAGAGCTCTCGCTGAGAACCTGCAAAAGCTGCTCTTTCTTGTGCATGAAACCCTTCTCGCATTGCCACTGCGCCAGTCTAACAGCTCAGCTCTATCGTCCTCAAGACAGAAAGCTCCAACGAGTGCTCTGTCAGGATGGATTTGGTCGGACGCTCAGCTGTTCTTGCTAAATGCAGTGCTCGATATCTGTGCAAGGCTGATTCAGAGCACGCACAAAATGCATCGCGTCGGACTTTTTCCCGGGCTTCAGGTGCTGCAGCGCGCATTGCCGTTCATCTCGGGGACGGTGATGATGGAGCGCGTGATCGGTGTGCTCGTGTCGTCATTCCAGCAAGAGATGGGGGTCGTGTCGGCGCTGAAAGTGTATGACCACATCCCGACCCGCGACGTGTTCCTTGGCGCCATGGTCTGTCTGCGGCGAGCGCTACTGATTCAGGAGAGCGAAGAGATTCTGGAGTTACTGCGCGTGCTGGCGCTCCGTATTACCACGTCGGGCTCATTCGTCGACGAGCTCCTCGCAGCGGGTCTCACTGTGCAAGCTTTGAGCGACATGTCGGAAGCGAATGCTACGATCGTGTCGCTCGACGCCCTGGCGTTGTCGATCAATGAGACGGAGATGCACGAGCGCGAAGAAGAAGCGGATCTGGTTCCGCATTTCCCCGTTGCAAAAGAATTGCGAAACTCGCAGCGTCGATTATCGTTGAATGCAGAAGACAACGAAGACAATGTTGACAAGAACGGGGAATACCAGGCGCAGTTTGTCGACGAAAATGAGCGCTTACTTTGGGCGGCACTCGAGGTTGAAGAAAATCGGATGATGGAGTCGCTGCGTGACGTCTCAGAGCGGGAGAAGTTGCACATCCAGAGCAAGGCTGAAACGCGGGCGGTGCGAAAGAATGAGTGGACGGAGAAGCTGTGGGTAAAGCAAGAGTACACGTTCCGTTCGCAGCACCAGTACAGCGCACTGAAGAAAGCTGCACCGGATGCCCTGCGAGCATTACAGCAAGCTCAGGTGTTCCGGATCGGAATGTACGAGACTCCACATCCAGGTCGAATGCGGCGAACGTTGGATGTGGATTTGAACTCGCAGCAGATTGTTGACAAGGATGCTGGCGATCTAGAGAAGATTGAGGATACTGCTGTTGCTGATGTTCCAGGTGTTCGCCGTCGACAGTTTTCGCTCCCGTTGGAAATCATCCACGGAATCGATTTCGAACCTGCTGATCCTGAAAGCCCTCTGAAATCACCAAATTCGCACGCGAATGGCTCATTGCTTGAACGAGTTGGACGTGTTGTTGCTGAGCAAGGCGGTGGCGAGATCCAGGACATCACGACAGATCCAGCTGACGAGCAGGCGACAGTGCTTGAGGGTGAGCACGCGGGTGACAGCATTCGACCTGCAACTCAGCAGGCAGACCTAGGTGTCTCAGAGAAGCCTCAGACTGAGCAAAGCACGGATTTGCGACTGGTGTACGATCAAATTGGCGTCGAGATGAGCGAGGAAGAGAAGTCACCCATGCCGTCCGTGGAGAGCAGTCCTGTGAACCTGAATCCGTCAAGCTCGCTCAAGCCGATGACGTTGCTTGTTGACTTCGAGCGTGAGTTTGAGAGCGGTCTCGATCCTGGCGAGGGTGTCGCGGTGTCTGCGCAAGATCAGTTGGTGGCGAGAGCAGTTTGCCGTCGCGTCATCCCTGAAGGGATTGTGAGTGGCACTCTGTACCTCTGTAACGAGTACCTCGCTTTTGAGCCAGAGCTGCCAGTCTCAAGCACTTCGCCAACCGAGACTGGTGCAGACTCAAGCACTACTCCAAGCTCGAGCAGTACACACGAAGCCGCGCCAGGGCTCCATCGTTGCTGGAGATGGCGATACTATCATATCGTCGCTGTGTACCTACGTCGCTACCGCCTTCGAGACTCTGCGATCGAGATCTTCCTGCGCAACGGAAGCAACCACTTTCTGGATTTCCCACTCGCAGCGCGGCACCAGCGCAACGAGCTGGTGCGTCTCCTGTACTCGTTTCTCCCACGGAGTGTACCGAAGCAATGGCCGGGTCGAGGCATTCCGAACATTGGAACGACAACGAAAGCCTGGCAGAATCGCCAGATCTCCAACTTCGAGTATTTGATGGCGCTGAACACGTTCGCTGGTCGCAGCTTCAACGATCTCACCCAGTACCCTGTCTTTCCGTGGGTGCTGAGCAACTATGAGAGCGAAACGCTCGATCTGAGCGACCCTCACAACTTTCGAGACCTCTCCAAGCCCATGGGTGCGCTAAATCCAGTCCGACTTGAAGAGTACTGGGAGCGATACAATTCGTTCGACGACCCAGTGATCCCGAAGTTCCTGTACGGCTCGCATTACTCGACCTGTGCAGGCGTCGTGCTCTTCTTCCTCTTCCGCTTGCAGCCGTTTGCGGAGCTGCAGCGCCGCATGCAGGGTGGCTGCTTCGACTTGCCCGACCGACTGTTTTACTCGATCAAGGAGACGTGGGATATGTGCAACTCGCAGATGTCGGAGGTGAAAGAGCTGACCCCCGAGTTCTACTGCGACGGCAACTTTCTGCGGAACGTGAACAAGTTCCCACTCGGCAAGCGACACGACCAGCAAGTCGTGAACGATGTGCAGCTTCCGAAATGGGCAAAGACCCCCGAGGAGTTCGTGCGGATCAACCGCGCAGCGCTGGAGAGTGAGCTGGTATCGCAACATCTACACGAATGGGTTGATCTGATCTTCGGCTTCAAGCAGCGTGGGAAGGCAGCATTGAAGGCCAACAACGTGTTCTACTACCTGACGTACTACGGCGTCGTGGATCTTGACCGCATCGAAGATCCGTTCCTGAAAGAGTCAATGGAGCTGCAGATCGCGCACTTCGGACAATGTCCGATGCAATTGTTTGGAGCTCCTCACCCGAAGCGGAACACCATGGCGTTTGCGCGTCGAGCTCCTGCTATTACAGCTGCTGCAGGCGTCGGAGTTGGTGTTTCCAGCGGGAACTCGGGGGCAGGTGGAGGCGCAGGTTTTGGAGGAGGAGGCAGGTCAGGATCATCATCGTCAATGACAAGTCCTGTTGGTCCTGGCGGGTCCAGGATAGGCCCTGGCAATGCCAGTGCGAACATCGCGCGCCCACTCTCGCTCTCATTCCAGGATTTTACGCCCGCAGCCCAGGAGAAACGACGGAATTGGAGTGCGAGCGTCGACGTGAAGCCTCTCGTTCAGTGTACGATTCGACTAACCAAGATCCTTCCGGACCGCATCGTGACCGTGAACGAGCTCGGTGTGATTGACATGTACAACTGGAAGCTCGTGCCAAAGCCGCAGCCTCCTCAGTCACAGCCGCGTGCGTCGCTTGTCGCCTCAGGAGACGATGCGCCATTGTTGCTAGAACGCGGCAGCTCGACGGACGGACTAGCAGTGGATGGTGCACATCTGAAAGACGACACAGGTGCTACGGGCAGCTCTCAGTATCTGGGCTCGCCTCTGCAGATGGCTGTGCACACTCCAGTCGGCACTCCGCACGAAGCCTTGTCGTCACCCGGCGCTTCAGTGTCGTCAGATGACAGTTCGTCAAAGCACCATTCATCGCCACAAAGCCCCTGGCTCATCGAGGTGTATCGCGACGACTCGCCTTTCGACTTTATCCCTCGGATACCTTTCCACGAAGAGCGAGAACTCAGCGGTGGCAGCGGGTCGTTTCCAGTTGCGATCTCGTCGAATGGACGAGTGTTGATCTCTGGCGGTGGGCGAGGTGGTGCGCTTCACTTGCGCTTACTGGACCTCGACACTGGGCAGATCATCGGGAAGGCGAGTGTCACGGGTCACGACGGCTCGGTCACGTGCATTAGCTTGGACAAGCTCACGTACAACGCACCGCCCAACCAGCAAGACGAGGAAGAACTCGTGGTGTCGGGCTCGAAAGACGGAACGATGACGCTCTGGCGGCTTTCGCGGGTCAAGCAAGATCTGCTGTTTCGCTTGCCGCGCATCTCGTCGGCTCCGATCATGGTACTGCGTGGTCACAGCGAGAGCGTGCTTGACTGCAGTGTGAGCACGTTCCTTGGACTCGTTGTGTCGTGCTCCACACGATGCGGGATGGTGCACTACCTTCATAGCGAAGGGCAAGTCGCGTTTGTGTTTGAGCCGCCAGGGAGTGCAGATGGAGCCAAGTCGGTATTCTCTAGAGTCCGGCTATCTGCAAAGGGGTATATTCTCGCCGTCTCGCGGATCACGCGACCAATAGCTGAGGAGAAGGCAGAGTTTCGAGATGATACATCGGCGGACCAGCAGCAACAGCAAGTTGAGCAACAGGATCTTCGTCCAGAATCTGTCACGTGCGTCTGCCAAGTGTACAATCTCTCGGGGGTGCTGCTGCACACTCACAATTTTGAGAACGAGGACATCAGCGACGTGCAACTCTCAGCTGAAGGTGACCTGGTCTTCCTCATAGTGGCTTCAAGAACGATCCGGATCTGCCGCCTCGATGAGTACGATCTGATGGCTTTGTAGTTTGCTTGCTTGCTGACAATGTCGAAGTACTGACTCGCTGATCTTTTTTCTCTGTCCTACAGCTTTGTCGTCGTGCAAGAGTACGTTGCGCCCGATCACGTCGAAGCAGCGATTTCTACAGCCTCCTTTGGACCAAAGGAAGCCGTGATCTTGATCGCATCGGGCCACACCGACGGCACGTTGGTGCTGCAGCTGCTCCCAGATGCGGACGGCTCCGTCTCCTTCCTCGCAAGCGTGCGCAAGATGCTTGGCGTGAGCTCAAAGTTCAAAATCGTCAAAGGAACTGTGCAGCAGGCGCAGAATCTCGCGATGACTACGTTGGGGAACGCGAAAGCCGTGACGAGCACTGCACGAGACATCGCCGGCGAAGCGCTCGGAGAAGCCAAGTCCATGGTGCGGGGGTTCCTGACATATCTACAGCGTCAAAGCCAAGGATAAGTAAGATGGGCTTCACGACAAACGCAAAGAGCATGACGCAAAGCAATAGACGAGAACAGCCACAACCGAATCCAGGTGTATGTACAGTACGAAGAAGGCTGTCAAGGAACGAACTTCATAAACGGATCCTGGATCCTGTGCACAGAAACAAATCTAGCTCTATCGAACCTACCTGCTCTTTAATTCTTGCTCGCTGCTGGAGATGCTGCTTTAGCCCTGGTTCCGGTTTGGCCGGAGCTTGCCGATCAGGCGTCTCGCTGCACGTGGAAGCGCCGGCGAGAAGCCCGAAATCACGTCCTTGTCGCTCGGTGGCGGCACGTGGTACTCGAACGACTGCGACACGTACAAGAATGCGATCATGTTGAGCAGCACGAGGAACGCCATGACGTAGAAGATGTACTCCAAGTTGCCGTCGTTCAGGTCGCTCGTGACCCAGAACGAGAAGATGCTGTTGAGTGCACCAGCGACAATGTACCCGAGCGTCGTCGTCAGCAGGTTCAGCGCCTGGCAGACGCTACGCATCGACTCTGGAACCTCCGAATAGAACAGATCGTATGCTGTTGGGACAGTCAAACAGCCAAAACAAGAGGGTCAGTTTCAAGGCACCCAGATTCCATATACACAGAGCCCACAAGACAAAGCAACTTACATGAAATACTCGTGAGGATCTCGCTGATGCCAATGAGCAGGAACTGCGGCGTCTGCCACCACACGCTGATCGACGACATCGGCAGCGACTCGTCCGCAGTGCCGCAGTTCGAAACGATGCCGTCGACGAAGCCGCTCTGCTTGCGGTACTGCTCGAGCCATCCGGCCACTATCATCGACAGAAACGAGAAGAACAGCCCCGCGCCGATCTTGCGCAGCAGCGTCGGCTGCATCCCCATGGTGCTCATCATTGGGTAGATGAGTTTGTCGAAGATCGGGATGAACACGAGGATCACGCCCGAGTCCAGGATGCTGAGCATCGCCGACGAGATCAGCGTCGAGTTGACGTCGTTGCGGTTCACGCGCAGGTCCATCTGGCAGCCCTGGAGCACAAAGTTGGACGTCTGCTGAGCGTACACGGCCCAGAAGATGATGATAATGCTCAGGTACGGCGACAGACGTAGCACTTGCATGACATCCTTCACGTCAGTCGCGGCATACGAGCCACCTTTCTGGCGCGACGCGAGGCGGATCCACTCGGTTGACCTGCCAGATAGGATAAGCACAGTCATGCCATAAAGCACAGCAAATGCGCCGCTGAGCGCGAAGATCATGTGCCACACTGGCTCGTCGACAAAGTACGAGATCGTCGTGAGCAGGATGCCTGGGACGAACGCGAAGCCACCGCTGAGCACGAGTTTGCCGCGACGAGAGAGCGCGCCGGCTTCCAAGAGCACAGCGAAGAACGTGTTGAGCGCACTGCCCTTCGGTGGCACACGACGGTATCGGCTCTTGCCGCAGTAGAACACGAGGAACGCGAGGACAAACACGGATGACGGGATGAAGAACGACGCAAAGAAGCCGTACGACTCGGAGATATACGGCGGGATGCCGTTGATCGCGAGGTTCGTGAGAATGCCGTAGCTGAACGTCGCGCCAATGTTGATCGTCCAGTAGAACCAGTTGAAGAAGCTGTCCTTCTCGACGCGCTGCTCGGGGATCGTGATGTCAAACTGGTCAGCACCGAGCACGACGACGTTCGGCTTGATGCCACCGGCACCGAACGCGACGCCGCCAAAGAGCCCGAGCATGAACAGCGGGAGCGACGAGATGTTCGGGATCGACGCGACCACGCAGAGCGCGAGACCTGCCAGGTACAGCAGCGAGAACCAGACAATCCTGCGCAGTAATGACACCATTGCAGTGGGGAAAATGAGATCATCGCTAATTCAACATTCGACAGAATCCAGAGCAGGCAGACGTTTACGTACGTGGAAAAGCGTCCGAGGTACTTGTCCGCGACGTAGGCGCCGATGAGCGGCGTGAGGTACGAGAGCGACGTGAACGCATTGTTGAGCTCCGCGGCCAGGTTGTTGTTCAGCCCCAGGTGCTTGTGGAAGAAGATCGGCAGCGAACCTGTGAGCCCATAGTACGCCAAGCGCTCGCAGAGCTGCAAGCAACACAGCAAACGACACGACACGCGCGAACAGCATGCACACACATAGCAGTCGTAACAGTCAGTCAAATGGGTGGATACTTTTGCTCCGCAACGCCCACGCACACCTCATCCTGTATACATACATGCACAGAAAGGGAAACAAACGCACCTCCGTGACGAGGATGAAGGAGCAGACGTTGACGATGATCGACTTGTGCTTGCGCACAGGCGATGACGATGCGTCGGCGCTGTCCACGGGCAGCAGACTCTGCTTCTCCTCGCGGCGCGCGGCCTTCTTCTTGCTGGTCGCGTCCGCGGCGCTCGCCATCTGCCTTCTCTGCCTCCTTCAGCTGCTGCTTCTCGTGGTGGATGCGGAAATGGAAGTGGATTCCAAATGGCGGCAGTTGCGTCGGAGATCTGATGCATCTTTTGAAACGAGGATGTGCCCTAGTTTAGTGTATAGAAATCTTTTTAAGCAACAATATTCGGGCAGTCAACCTAGGATCGCGTGGTGGCTCATCACCCTATTCTAGGTCTTTCCAGATGGTGGGATGATGTGCAAACTGCTTTTGTTCTCCTTTGCACTGATTGGCTGAAAGGAGTGGATTCGCCTGCTGACGTCGAAGGCGTCATTCCGGTGTTAACAAACCAGCTCAACAGCTTAGGCGAATGGCGAAAAGATCGCAATGCAACACCTCCAAAGCAGGTACAGTAGCGACGTATGGTACGCTTTTGCTTCGTGCTCAAACTCCATCGCACGGCATGGTCAGTGCGTGTTTGACACGTGTGTATGTCCATCGGACTGTAGCACGCACTGTGAGGCTTTGGCACAGGAAGGTACCGTGCACCTACCGTATTTCCTATGTAGAGATCCACACCAATTCAAGAGTTACAACTGCTGCTGGACCAATCACAGACGACTATTTCTTAAGTACGATTTCTTTTGTTGAAAGCCACACATTCGTAAATTACACAATGTCGATGAAAAATACATTGACAGAAGCATAGCCAGCCAATCTTCTTGTTCATTCACGCCATGGAGCGGCAGGCACCAAAAAGGTCGCGCCTGGGAGGCAAAAACTGGTACGTACGCTAATACAAGCTAAACGTGGAAAGCGTCGAGAAGAAGCTGGCCGTCCTGGCCTCTTTCGCAGCAGCATGCGACATCAAGACCACCATTGCGCGCTTCTATCCGTCGCTGACCGACGGTCTACAATACAGTGCGCGCCAATAAAACGTGAAAATGGTGACTTCTGTGGATATATTGGCCAATAACACGATTCAGAAAAGAAAAAGGCCTCGTTTTATAGCCAATCATGAAAGTAGTCGAATGAGACTGCTTTTGGCGAAAAACGCATTTTTGACTGAGCTACTGTCAGAAAGCTGGTTTGACAGGCACCGGTAATATATGAAAATCTATATGACTGCCGGGGCGGCTTCTCGGGGACGCAAAAGGCGCGTCTCAAGTTCTTTGACTGCAACGTCAACTCCGTCGAGTACATCTCGACGCTCCAGGACTATTTGCAACCGTCGTTCAATGCTGAGAACCAAATCTTTCAGCACGACAACGCCCCAGCTCACTCCGCGTAGGTCACGAAGCGCTGACTTTCTGACCGCAACATCACCTTCATGAAGTGGCCGGCGAAGGCTCCGGACTTAAACCCG
>JAASGT010001129.1:0-11026 GCA_023334315.1 Globisporangium alternatum | reverse complement strand
TACCAAAGCAAAGCAAAGCTGACAAACAAGCAGCCAGACACTTGTGCACAAATCAAGATATACATTGGAGTACGCTCGGTTATCATCCTCTGTTGTGTTCTCTCTCTCGATGGATGGGTGGATGAATGGCTGCTTGAGATTGCTCGATCTCGACGCGACGGTCGGCGATAGAAACGAGTTGGATTCGTCAACATGCACACGATAGAGCTATGACAGTGTCCTCGCGTCGCTTGAGCCAGAGTCCGGTCCGCCCATGTTGATTGCTGCGGGCCAGTGCCGGAGCTCCGCCAGCTCGAGCCACGGGTGCGAGTGGTAGCCGGCGTCGCCAAACCACTCGCTGAACTCGTGCAGCGCAATGGATCGCGCTAGATCCAGCGACCGCTCACTCTTGCTCTCCTCCTCTTCGTCGCTCAAACCGCCGCCGTTCGCAAATGAGCTCTCGAAGGAGCGCAGGACCTCCTCCGCGCCGAGCTCGGCCGAGAACCGCACCACCTCGGCGCTCAGCGAGCTGCTCATGCCGTAGAACGTCATCAGGAAGCACATGAGCGACGACTTGAGCGTCTCCGCGACGACGACGCGCGCCTGCTCGCCGTCCTCTAAGCCGTCCTCCAGCAGATGCGCTGCGCACTTGAGTTTCTCCAGCAGCGTGCCTTCGCAGACGACCAGCAGGCCGCAGACCGCCGTGCCGAACTCCAGCAGATCGTTTCCTTCTTCCACTTCGTTCTCTTCCTGAGCTGCAGAGCTGCCGCTCTTCACCGCCTCGGGTTCTTTCACAAATACACTCAGCACCTGGTCGAGCAGCTCCATCGAGTCGTCGCTCAGCGACACGGGCGGTGGTCTTCTTCTGCTGCCTCCATTTGTGGACGGGCGGTGGTTCGAGCACACAAACTCCACCGATTGGATGAAGTGGCTCCTGGTCACCAGTGCCGTCGTCGTCAGATTTGAAATGTTCAGAGCCGCCTTCAGCGCCGAACCCAAATCCCACGACGTGATCTGGTGCAATTGCGTCTGCTGCAAGAACTGCTTCAGGCGCGTGATGTCTTCGTTGAAGAAGTGGAGCTCGGCAGCCTTTCGCGCCACTGCGAACACCATGATTGGACCATCTGAGCACAAGCTGGCTGCGCCGATCGACTCTCGATGATCACGACCGTTTTGCTGATCTTTGCCTCCTCGTGTCTCCATCGTGCGGATGCCGTTCGGATACGATGTCGAGACGATCTCGCTCTGGCGAACCTGCTTCTTCTGTGTGAACTGCTTGGTGCTGTAGTAGTTCTCAATCGGCTGCACGTGCTCCATGATGGGCGGCGCAGTCGACGCTGGATAGTTCCCGTGACGCTGTGAGCCCAGCATCGCCACACGCTTGCTCATTGCTCGGCCCGTACCAACACCATGCAACGACGCAGTCTGCTCTTGGAATTCCTGCTCTTGCTGCCACTTAGACACGTCCAGGAGCTCGACCCACGAGATGATCTGGTACCCGCCGGTGTTGTACCACTCACCAAACTGCTCAAACGTGACGCAGGCGCGAGAGCGGACGCTGCCGTACCCAGCAAAGCCGTTGATAGACATCCCAGGAGCAGTGCTGCCAGTGGCGCTGATGTCGGTCATCAGGTCCCCCATGGCTTCTTGAATGACGTCTTCGGCTTCAGTGTGCATCTTCTCAATCCCAAGTCGGTAAGTACCGTCGCTCAGCGCCATGAGCGCGAGCAAGAACGAACGCAAGTAGATAAACAGCACCGAGTGCGGGAGTCCGTTCGTCTCGTTCTGCGTCGCTGCCCGACGCATTGCAGCAGCATTCGCAGCTACATCACGCATACTCGGGAGCCCGAACGTAGGGCCGCCAGTCGACACACTGTTTACGCCTCCATTGAACCCGTACGCAGCGTTTGGATTGTTTGACGCATACACGTTGAGAGTGCGCGTTCGCTGCTGACGCATCTTCGCGATGAATTCAAACGCGAGAGCAAGCTTCTGGCTTTTTGAGCCCTTGCCCAGGATGCTCATGCCGCACGCAAGCTCAAGGGCGTTCACGCGACCGCAGCGTTTGCGGTCAAAAACGTTGAAGATCCGGGAGAGCAGCTTCGAGGACGTCTGCTGGGCTTTCTCGTCCATGCCGTGTTTCGTCACCAGGCTGCGAACGCATTCGTAGAAGTTACTTCGAGTGATCACCAGGTACGCTCCCTCGTCTTCTTCAACGCCAGCATACGAGTACGGCTGACCATTTTTGCGCCCAGCAGTTTTCTTCTTCAGTCCTTCTTCAGGCGGAGGAGTTGCATACGCCAAGAGAGAGTCGTAGATCTTGCTGACGCTTGTTTCGGCCAGATTTGTCGATCGAAGAACGAACAGGTACGTGGACATGTCAGTGTCCGTGAAGTTGAGGATGTTGCCTTCGTCTTGCATGTCGAACGCGCAGATCAGTGGCTTCTCCCGCTTGCTCGCCTCAAACGCTTCTTTTGCGGGCCACTTGGTCAAGTCGAGCAGCTCGAGCCACGAACAATCGTTGTAGCCTCCTTCAGCATACCAAGCAGCAAACTCAGTAAGACTGATCACGTCTGGGTATTGACACCTTGCGTCGCAGAAGATCTTGGAAATCACAGCCCCAGCAGTACGCTCAGCAGCCGAGTTGGTGCTCCACGAATTGGTCGTCGTTGTGTCATTCGAGTGAGCTCTGCTTGCATTGTTGCTGGAGAACGCAAACAGCACCACTAGAATGGACTTCAGCATTTCGAACAAGTGACGCCGAGAGACGTACCCCTTCTTTTGCATGTCAAACGTCTTGAACAGAGTCCCCAGCTTGGCGCTTTTTGTGGTTCCGCAGAAAATGCTCAGTCCCGCGAGGACATACAATTTGTCCACAGTGCTGGATCCATTCACGCCGTTGCTCGTGTTGTCTTGCTCGCCCAAAAAGCTGTCAGTGCTTCCCTCGCTGCGCGGAGCGCTGTCACCGTCAGCCACACTTTCTGTCTCGAAAAGAGTGTATATCCGCAGCAAGTGGAACGACAGGAACTCTTGATCTTCGTTCGACAGCACATCTCGTGGCACGAGATCACGCATCGCTCGCAAGTACCCTTGCTTTGTCAGCGTTCTTCCCTGGGAGTACTTCTCGAGAAGGTTCACCAAGTCACGACACGTCAAGCTGCTCATGTTCATGCGCTCCGAAATCGTGTACACGATAGCAACGTCTTTCAGACGGATGTTGAGAGTTGTGTTGTCGTAGTTTGTCAGCTTGAACTGCAGTGCGATCGAGGACAGATCCTTGACCGAAGAAGAAGACGCCGGTGTGGATGTGATCAAGTCTGCGATCCCGCCAATTCCATCCATTCGCGCCACCGCAGTGCTCACATTCCCCGATCGTAACCCTGCAGCGCTGATGATGGTCATACCGGTGTCTGGATAGCCTTGATCGAGGGAAGAACTTCTCTCGCGTCGATGGTTGCTGTCAGTCGACGACGCCGTGTCGTGCGAAGACCCCGAGTCATGATCATCGTGGTCTCTTCTTCCACCCGGCATGATGACTCGATGTTGTTTGCTAATGTATCGTAGAATAGCATCTGCCACCGATGGGCTCACCCCAGGCCATTTCTTCGTGTCCAGCAGTTCAATCCAAGCAATGACGATGTGACCACGACTTGAGTACCAGGTCGCAAATTCTTGAAACGACACGACACCACCTCTAATGAACGCGTTTCCCGCGCCCGCGCCAGCTGCATCTCGGGCTGCACCGGTGAGTCGAATGGAATCGTCGTCTGGAAGCGAGCCTCGATGCTCATACCGACTTCTTCCATCTCGGCGAGCTCTGCTCATGCCGATGGTGTCTACTGATTCTGGAGTGTCCAGGCTGTGTCGGTGGCTCTGCTGTTGGCGACGTGGCGAGTTACGTCTCACACTGAACGTTTTGCTGGAGTCTCGGAAAACCATGTCTGCAATCTCAATCGCTGTCGTGTCTGCGACGCTCGCAATAGCTTCAGCTGACAGCTCGGATCCGTTTCCGAGTGCCAGGAGCATCGTCAGGAATGAACGAAGAAACTTCCACATCTCGCGCCGTGTGAGCGATCCATCGTGGTCAGCGTCGAACAAGCTGTACGCGTAGCCCAGTTTCTGGCTCTTCGATCCGGCGGAAAACATCGAGAACGCCGACACAAATTCCACCAGATCAATCTTCCCAGTTCCGCCGCGGTTGAAAGCGAAGAAGAGCCGAGAGAGGGTGTCTGCTGCCATCTTCGAATCGTTTCCACGGCCGACGCTTGGTGGTGGAACGCGTGTGTTTGTGTGCACTCCGAACGCAGCGACGACATCCCCTGCAACCTCTAGTGGGAGCAAGCGGCGGACGCATTTGTCAAACGTACTTTTCTCGATACATGCGCCGGGGATCTCCATCAACGGTGCAAAGATTTCGTAAAGATGGTTGAGATCCACCTGATGAAGCTTCGTCACTCGCTGCAACTCCGCGTACATCAGCAAATCGCCATTGTCGAAGCTCAGCGTTGTCAACGGAAGCTCTGACGATACATCGTCGTCAGCTTCTAGTGTCAGATCGAACTCCAGCACGACTTCATTCTTCAGGACGAAAGCTGGCAGTGTACTTGGGATACTGCTGTTTCTCGAGTGTCCCCCACTTGAAGACGAGCCGAATGACGAGTGAGAATTCTTCGCTTCTTCGAGTGACACGTCGTTGTTGTTTGGAGCAACCTCAGCATCATCTTCGTCGTCTTCTTCAACAATCACTTCTCTAAACGCGAACTGGTTCTTGCCGTCTTGCAGATCTTCAATGTTGTCGGCATCCACATCGACTTGGATGTTGTTTGCAGTGTAGTAGTTGCTGCTGGCGTAAACTGGGTCGACAGGCTTCACGTCGAGTGAATCCACATCGAAATCAGGCGAGATGAACATCCACTTTCGCAAATCGAGCAGCTCGAGCCAGCTCATTCCTTTGAATCCACCGGAGTTGTACCACAGCCCGAAGTCTTCAAAACTGTAGACACCCGCGCGTAGTTGAGCTTCGGTGTACTCGCGCTCATCGTTCTCCCCATTCTCGCTTCGCTCTTCGTCGTCTTCGTCATCATCCTCGTACTCGTCGCCAAAGCCTTCCATTATAGCGTCCATGATCTCTTGCTCGCCGGTGTCGACAAGTGCTGCAATGGAGCCGTGGCGCTGCAAGACCACGGCACTCGGAGGCGACAGGTACAGCAGGATTGTGACGATTGATCGCAGGAATCGCCAGAGTTGCTGCTGATTCAGGAAACCCTTGCTGTCAGCATCGAAGTAATGAAATGCTGACCCCAACTTGTCGCTTTTCGATCCCCAAGCGAACAAGCTGAAGCCTGCAGCGATTTCAAACGCATCCACACGCAGTACTTTCTCCGGGAGGAAGCAGCGAAAGATGTCGATCATGCCGTCCAGGAACTCGCTGTCTTTGCTGAGCTCAGACTTGTCCGTCATGCTGAGCAGCTCTTCAATGGCTTCAAGAAACGTCTCTTCTTCAAGCAGTCCGTCACCGGTGTGCTGCACAAACGTGTCGTACATTGTCTTCGGGAGAACTTTCGTAAACGCCGACTGGGTTAACAGGTTGAAGAGCTTCACGGCCTGCTCCTCGCCGATGTTGAAAACGCCACCATCGGCAGGTGAGAATCGGAAGCTTAACACCGTTTGGTCGATGCTGGTGCTTGTTCCTGCTGTGGTTGCTTGCGATTCGCCATTTGAGTCGATGATGGAAGCGCCATCCGCTTGCGAGCTGGTGATCGAGGACTGACTCTCCCAGCGTCTCAGTGACGAAACATTGGCCGAGTCACTTTTCGTCGGTGAAGTCAGTCGCTTCGTAGTCGGCCACTTCTGCTGGTCGACGAACTTTAGCCACGGGCACACTTTCGACGCATTTGTCTCAATCCATGGCCAAATCTGCTCCTCGAACGACGACGTGTCATCCCTGCTCAGCGAGTAAAAGGAGTACAGTCGCGCCACCGCTTCACTGACTGACGTGGTGACAATCGTTGAGGTTGCCTGCAGCTGCTCAGGCGTCGCAGACTCGAGATCAAACACCGCGGTGATCGACAGTAGCAGACACGCGAGCGCTGATTTCAAGACCGAAAGCGAGATCGGATCATCCATTGCCACGCCGCAACCGAACAGACTGAGCTTGATGGCGCCGTGCAGTTTCTCTTTCGTAGTACCTTGTATCAGCGGCAAGCAGCCGATTCCAAGCTGAAAGAAACACAATAATAACATCATGAGCATGACTGAAGCGCTACAATTTACGAGCCTGTCTGATAGAAAGCATCGCAAACGTACCAGATACAGATCCACTCGGTTGGCGGCTTCAAACGATCTGTAGATGCGCTCGAGTGTTTCCTCCATCGGTCGGAACGGCTCTCCGCCTCTCAAAGTTGGCAGGATGCGCACCATCTCAATGAACTCGTCTTTCTCCACTGCCGCGCCTCCGCTCACATTCTCTTCAATGGTTTTCAACAGGTCTTCGATCGTGCACGCCGACACTGTGGCAAGAAAATACACACCAAGGCGACGACAAAGAGAGAGACGCATTGTGGTTAGTGAGACGTCATCTAGCAACTACAATCTAATCTCCAAAAAGCAAGCGCGTTTGCGCCAGCGACTCGCATGTACGTACATTTCGATGCGACGAGTGCGTTGCGCACGTTCAGCGCTCGCTTGGACTGGATTGCGAGCGAGTAGCTCGGTGTCACGAACGGCAGCTCCATCGTCAGATCTGCGTTGGCGGCCGTGGGCGACGACGGCAGCGACGGGGCTTCGTCCGTGTTGAAATTGCTCTGCAGCGGGATGGCAAAGTCGATCTTCCTGCCATTCCCCGCCATTTCTGTCTATGGTGGTGTTCTCCCTTTCTCGAACTGTTTTGCTTGTTTTGCTCCTTGCGCCAACAGACAGATGGTCAGTCACTCAATCGTGCGGCTGCTGCTGCTGTGGGTGACAGACAACGCAAGCAGGTCAGCTGTTTCTTGGTCTCCTTGAGTGTCTCTTTCTGCTTCTGAGCAAGTCCCGCAGTATCCACTCGGCGTGCGCGCGTCTCCACGAAGAATGCGCCGCGTCGGTGTTGTGAAGACGACCTGTCCTGCAGAAGGGAAGCAAGAGCGAGCGAGACGTTTAGTGCGTGCTTCTTGTTCGCTCTCTCTCTATCTGTTAACCCTTCACATTCACATGGAGAGAAGGAAGAACACGCACGCGCCGCCGCAGCTTGACTATCGCATATCCATTCACACACCTGTTGCTGTCTCTTCCGCCAAAAAAAGCTTCTTCTTCTCTCTCTCTCTGCCGCTTGACTGATGCGCAAATGGCTTCCGTCCGTCAGCAGCCAGAACGATGAAACCCCATACAAAGTGGGCAATCTTGAAAGGAAAGATTCGGACTTTAGCGGAGACAGCGCCGTTTCCTTTTTCGTTTGTGGATGTTTTTCGCGGCAGAGAGTGAGTGCCTGCTTTTACTGGCAGCTCGTAATAGTGACATGTGGCTGATCATTACTTGAAGGCTGACAGATTTTGGCTCAACAAGCCATTATAACCAGGTTTATTACCTGAGAAAAAGAACAATGGATGATTTTATGTGAACCACACCAGATTTCCGAAAAGACGCCGGCTTCAACTCGCATCCGAGCACCACGACAATGACGGCGATGGCAATGTGCCGCCATGGCGCAATTGCTGCTCGAGTGTCGGTGTCGCGACGGCGACACAATCCTTTTCTCCCATCACTACTGCTTGTGTTGACTGCCGTGGGTCTGCTGCAACAGAATGAAAGTGGACAACCAGTGGGCTTTGTGCGCGCGCAATTGGGCGTCCCGTCGGGGAACCTCTGCTCTGCGCTCAACAACTGCAACGGCCACGGCCGCTGCCACACGGCGTCCAAGACGTGCACTTGCTTTGAAGGCTACGGCGCGGACACAGATATCACCAACTACAAGTCACCAGACTGCTCCTTGCGTACGTCCGGCTTACAGTAGTCTTTGCATTGATGGGTTCCTCCTGTGTGGATTGTTGAGCTGAACACGTATGTGGGTGTGTTTGTATGTCTTGTTCCTTACAGGTGTCTGTCCTTCGGGTCCGTCCTGGTCTGGTATTCCAAGCGCATCAAATACAGCGCATCCGCGAGCAGAGTGCTCGGATGCGGGCTACTGCGATCGAGGCTCTGGTCAATGCCGGTGCCTCGTAGGATACGATGGAGCTGCTTGCCAAAGATGTAAGTAAGGCAGGCAGCCTGCTTGCTTGAGTGATATCTGTCGATTAAGAAGCTGACGTGAATGACTATCGCTGCAGTAATTTGTCCGAACAGGTGCTCTGGTCACGGCCAGTGTCTGAGCATGGCGGCGATCGCGGCACTGCCCAACGCCATACCGCTTTCTGCACCGACAACCTACGCAGGAGCTGAGGTGCGATCACGCGTTGGGTTTCGTGAGCGATGAGAAATTGCTCGTCTAACGAATTGACTTTGTGCATTGCTCTGTGGTCATAAATATTGATTCCAACCAGGTGACTTCAACGTGGGACCAGAACCGCATCTTTGGCTGCGTGTGCGATTCCTCCTGGGAAGTGGGGTTAGCTTCTGGCCAGCGCCAGAGCGCTGAATGGTTCGGCGCCGATTGCTCCCTGAGTACGATTCTTTGTTGTTATTCTGCACTGTTGCGATGAACTTGTCTGACTCCATCCCTCCGTGCATATGCTGCAGTGCGCTGTCCATCAGGTGATGATCCAATGACGGCTGCGGCTGAGACGGACTGCAGCGGCAAACAAGCGCCGGGCGGCTTTGGTGTCGGACAAACCGGCAATAAGTGCCACGTCGACTGCTCGAACCGGGGCAAGTGCGACTACACGATGGGCACATGCAAGTGCTTCAGCGGATTCTACGGCTCCAACTGCGCCAGCCTCTCGCCTATCGTGTGACAACAAAGCAGTCAGCACGTCACGCGCGCAAGCTATGAAGAGCTTTACTGCATTATATCCAGCATCTCGCGGCACTGCACATCGTTCGTGTTTATAAAGTTTGACGAGCCATTTGCATTTATTTTGCTCCTGTTCGGGTCATGTGACGACGACTTTACCCGGAGCCGAAAGCAAGAACGAGCAAATCGCCCAAGCTCTTGAGACGCACTCCTCGCTCCCTGCGTCCGTGTGCTTCTCCTCCTCTCTTTCTCTGTTTTATCTTCAATACATTGGTTCCGTTCTCTCTTCTCGAATTTACGTTCGGTCCGAGAAGCGCGCAGCGGCGTACTTCTCGAACGGAGTGGACTGAGTGTCCGCCCTGTAAACAGCAGCACAAGAAAAAATCATGAGCATCACCAACACGGTGTAGATCAGCTTGTTCAATCATAAAGTAACGTACCAGTAGGTCGCGGCGGTCATCGCGGCAGCAGCGACAACGCTGGTGGCGGCGCCGACGCGGGCGTTCTTCTTCAAGACGCCCGGCACGACACCGACGAGCAGGCCGCCGACACCAGCGTTCCACTGGTCGTTCTTCTGGCGGATGCTCGCCTACAAAATAACAGCACAGACACGCACGCACAATATGGTCAGCGAACTGGAGTCGATAGCGCACGCCACCCGCAGCTACAAGCGACCATGCCCGACGTAACATACCGAGGCGAATTCACCAGTGGCGAAGAGGCCACCCACAGTCGCGAACACGATCTACACGTTGGTATAAAGACACGTCAGCATACTCTTCAACAGCATATTCACAGTAGGCTATATCAGAACGCGCGCACATACCGAGCGGACACCAATCTGTCGGATCTGGGTGGAGAACTTTGGCAGCTTGGCGCCTTTTTTGTGGTCGCATTCATACGCATATATACATCAGTAACCTGTACGTGTTGACCAGCATGCACACGGAGGGCTGCAGTCGTGAAGAGTGAACGCACCGAGCTTTGGGATCGACCAGACCGACTCCACCGAGCCGACGGCCGCGCCGAAGAAGGCGCCAGTGGCCTACGTACACGCAAAAGAAATGCAGAGAGAAGGGAACAGCACGCTGTTAGTGAGAAGTACACATACGGAGCATGCGAGTGACACGTGCATACGCACCGAGGACAGCACGATCTTCTCCGTTCCAGTGGGGCCTTCCATCCGTTCCGTTGGTTCGTTCTTCCCTTTGTAATCGCAGCCGAAAATGCGCGGTCGAAATGCTCCTGAACAGTGGAGCTCCTTTTCTCACTTATAGCCATCTTCGATTTCATTACTACATAAGTAAACATATATGCTGCTGAAACTACAAATAGCTATTTTGGACATTGATATTTACAGCATGCGTCAAGAATTTATTTATGACAATAGCGTTGGCAGTGAAAAAAATTGAAGCACAACATCGTGTGCCTGTACATGAAGGGATACAAGTGTCGAATTGACCCTTTTGGCACTCCATCTTTGTGCTTGGGGCAAAACGACAGCGTGTGAAGCTTTGCTGATGCGTCGTGATTGCTAGTTGAAAACTACTCCAAACCTCGTGAGAAGGCCACTGGCCGGCTCCAATTTCTTTTACTCTCCCGTTCTTGGGAGGAACTCCTCTCACTCTGCCTTCTTTTCATCATGCCCTCCACATACGAATCTACTACTGATGCTTTTTTATTCATGTACGCACTCTCCTCATGCTCAATCCAAGCTGCAAGTTGCATACAAGTGACTCCATTCTCTTTATCGGAACTCCCATATTGGTGCTGTCTCCCACACCCGCTACTCGCCGCTCAGGAGTTCCCCGCCAATACTCGTTCTACTCCCGCAGCTTGTTAAGCTCGCTCTTCATGATGCAGGGTGGCCCTACAGCCACTCCGATCCTTCCAGAGCGGGTGGTTTTGAAAGTCTAAGGTCTCTAAGGTTGGCCACGTGCACCTGTATGTGTTCTCACCCGCCCGCCCCAGTCGTCACCTAGGAATCTCAAGCAGCCATTCATCCACCCATCCATCGAGAGAGAGAACACAACAGAGGATGATAACCGAGCGTACTCCAATGTATATCTTGATTTGTGCACAAGTGTCTGGCTGCTTGTTTGTCAGCTTTGCTTTGCTTTGGTA
>JAASGT010001128.1:0-11032 GCA_023334315.1 Globisporangium alternatum | reverse complement strand
TATTTTTGTTACATGTAAAATACCATTTCTGACCGATTTGGACATGTGGAGTTCTTGTACAAAGAGTCAACCGCTCCCAAGTCTATTGCGAGGACAAAACGTGGAGGACACATCAAGATCAAAACCCACAAGTACGAGCTGAAGGAGCGCGTCTTGTATCTCTACGATTTCGCAGTAGCAAGTAGCCTGCGTGTGGTAACACACACGTGCAGTAAGATGACTCTGAATCCCAGTCAGACTGGTGTTTCAGCAATGACAATGGCGACACGCTGAATTGCTTTCGCTCTTGCGAGAGAGCGCTGGGTGAATGGGTGCTCAAGTCATGATGACAGGGATAGGTGTTCAATCTCAATCACCCACACACCCATATTTGTAATTTTTGAAACTAAGAGTGAGGGAGTAAATTTTGATACATTTTGTTTCTGCAATTACTTTACCTCTCATATCGGATACAAAATGATAGAGGTAAAATAATTGCAGGTGCAAAATGTATCGAGACTTTACTCCCTCCCTTCCCCTGTCCTGTTTTTGTGCTCCAGAATACCGAGTGATTTTTCAAAAATATCGAATTTTGATTTACACTTTATGAAATCTTGATTACCACATCAAAATACCATCGTAAAAACTCTCGCTATGATGAACAGACTATCGTCCTTATCTGACAGTATTTTCCCAGCACGTCGCTTGCCTCATAAAGGAAAGCCTGCAAGCAAGAATCGAGAAGGACGGACGGGTGCTCGACGCGGGCCCTCTGTCTGCACACCAACGAGCACTACAGCGAGCGAGCGAGCGACCAACGTGTGTACAGACAGCTACACACCGACGACTGACTACAAGACCCCCCCCTTCTCTGCCTCGCGTCCCGACGGAGAACACGCACGCGCTTCTCTTTACCACGCCCAACAGCCCATTGTCTCTAACAAGGCGGCTGTTTAGGATCGCAGTCACACTCAAGATATGGCGGGCGGCGTGGTGCTCAACTTTTACGACGATGAGTCAGAGGACGGCACGGAGCGCGGCGGCGTGGTCGTCGCGGACCCGCAGGCGGACGGCGCGCGCACGTACGCGATCATCGTGTGCATCTTCGCGTCGCTCGGCGGGCTCTTCTTCGGCTACGACCAGGGCGTGACGGGCGGCGTGCTCGTCATGGACTCCTTCCTGAACGACTTTTGCGTCGGCTGGCGCGGCCAGACGTACGACGACTGCTCGGCCAAGTCGGCCGATCTCCCCGAGCGCTGGCTCGACTTCACGCTCTGGTACAACATGACGTACAACATCGGCTCCATCTTCGGCGCGCTGCTTGGCGGTTACGTCGCGGACGAATTCGGCCGCCGCGTCACGGTCTTCAACGCAGGGCTACTCTTCTGCATCGGCAACACGTGGGTGTGCATGTGCCCCGCGCAAGCGCATAGCTCGATCCTCGTCGCGCGCGTGATCCAGGGCATCGGTGTGGGCAACTCATCGTTCTCGCTGCCGATTTTTGGCGCCGAGATGGCGCCCAAGGAGCTGCGCGGCTTCCTCTCGGGCTTCATGCAGATGACTGTCGTCACAGGCCTGCTGCTCGCAAACATTGTGAACCTGATCGTCGAGAATCACGTACGCGGCTGGCGCATCACGAACGGCGTTGCGATGGCCGCGCCAATCATCGTCATGTTCGGCATCTTTTTCGTGCCCGAGAGCCCGCGCTGGACGTACCAGCGTAAGGGCAAAGACGCCGCCGAGGCCGTGCTGAAACAGCTTCGCCAGACCGACAACGTCGCCCGCGAGCTTCGCGCCATCGGAGCGCAGGTCGTGCGCGACGGTCACCCCGCGGGCTGGCGAGACGTGCTAGAGCCGTCGATACTCAAGCGTGTGCTCCTCGCGATGGCGTTACAGGTGCTGCAGCAGGCGACGGGCATCAACCCGATGTTCACGTACGGCGGGCTGATCTTCAAGGATGTATCCGGCGACGGCATCCTCTCGGTTCTCGTGCTCTCAATCGTGAACTTTGTGAGCACGATCCCGGCGATGCGCTGGGTGGACACGTACGGCCGGCGGCAGCTGCTGCTCGTGGGGTCCGTGGGCATGGTGCTGGGCCACATCGTGTCGGGCGTGACGTTCACACTCGGCTGCGACGGCAACACAGACAACTCGGGGTGCTCGAAGGGCGCGGGCTACGTGATCATTGTGGGCGCGGCGTTCTTCATCTTCAACTTTGCGATCTCCTGGGGCCCCGTGTGTTGGATCTACCCGGCCGAGATCTTCCCGATGAACGTGCGCGCCAAGGCCGTGTCGCTCTCGACCATGGCGAACTGGGTTATGGGCACGTGCATGACGTGGGTCGTCAAGCTCTTCCCGTCGCTCAACATCAACGGCGTCTTCTTCATGTTCTGCGGCACATGCATGATCTCGTTCGTGTTTGTGTATCTCATGTGTCCCGAGACTAAGGGCCTGGTGCTCGAGGATGTCGAGGCGCTCTTTCAGACGGAGGTGCGCAGGCGCAGCCACAACCAAACGCAGCAGCGGCTCCACCAGCTCCAGCGTAACGCGACGCGGCCGCGCACGCGCAGCAAGAAGAAAAGCCGGAACACGTCGCAGCGCTCGCTCCGCTTTGACGAGATGGTGTCACAGCACTCGCAGCGCTCGCTCCGCTTCGACGAGATGGTGTCGCAGCACTCGCGCTCGCGTCGCTACCAGGAGATGTCCACGCCGGTGTGATCAGAAGACGATGATTATGAAGACCTCGCCAGTGTTCCCTATTATGTAAGTAAGTCTGTAACTTGATATTTATGTTCTGTTGATCAAGCCTACTCCGTTGCTCGTTGGCATTTTCGTGGCCCCTGTGGCGTGTGCTGCACGCAAGCACTGCGTGATGTCCTCTACGATGTAGTGGCTCCTCGCTTGCGCCACCACCCGCACTCCAAAAAGACATCCTTTTGTGGACTGTCGGCACAGCGTGTCCATGGACATGCGCGCGTTCTCGGTGGCGAATTTGTTCAGGAGCCCATCAGCGATCTCGTGTCGCGCGTTGCGACAGAGGTACCCGACGACGTGGAAACCACCGGACTCGCGCACCATCTCACGCAAAGGCGACGGGATCTCGGGTCGGTTCGCGAGAAGGAAGACGACAATGACGGTGTTGTCGGCTGCGACGGCGGAGTACAGCACCTCAACAGTGCAACCTTCCATCCGATTCTCGTGCAGATGCCGAAGCAGCGTGAGGTCGCGACTGATAGATCTGGATGCGCCATTCATGGCGATAGTGGTGTAGCCTTCGGTTCGGTGCTCATGAGCAAACTGGACGATATTGAGGAGCTTATGTGCTGTCCATGGCGGCTGTGGTGCACCCTCGGTCCGGTTTTCGTAACAGAACTTGACCACGTCAAGGTGACCTGCAATAGTAGCGTCGTCTCTCGCACGTTTCGTGCAACCCTCGGTGCGGTACTCGTGAAGAAACTTGACGATGTCGAGCGAGCTTCGCTGAACTGCGCTGTCCATGAGACGTCGCTGTTGAAGTCAAAGCTGCCGAGCGTCATAAAGAACTCTTTCCAAGTCGAAAAGTGCTTCAGACTCCCGTGCTTGTGCAAGTACATGACCATCTCGAGGCCGCCATTGTCCACCGCACTCTCCAAGGCTCGATTGAAAAAGCGTTCGGTGCGCTGCTCGTGCAGGAAGTGGAGTACCTCCAGGTGGCCGTTGAGCGCCGCAAAGTTTTTGGTTGTGCAGCCGTACTTGCCCAGAGGCGGGTACCTTGGGAAAGTGTCTCGCTGGAACGCGTGGATAAGTTGCGGCCACTCTGTCAAGAAGCTCGTGACGTCGCAGTGCAGCGCTGGGTTGGTGAGCACGTGCATTGCCGGCTCAGCGAAGGTTTCCATCGCAGGCGAGTGGTGGTCGAACGATTGATGGACTGGCGGTAAAATGCAGATAACATGTGAGCAGTGAACGAAAGCGCATTGCCTTGGTGTCTACTTAACTTAACGTTCCACCAGAGGTGGACGTTCTCTGACTCCCGAGGAGCATCCGTCTTTTGCAGCAAGTACGTAGCTTGGCGTGACGTAGAAAATCCTGCCAAACAATGTGATGATGATTAATGAATGGCAAGTACGTTCACGCACAACAGTCCTTCCGACTACTCCCTACGTCAGTCAAGCAGTCACCCAACTTGCTTGCGTGGCAGGCAGCTAATGGGCAGCGCAAAGCTTGCACGCCACCTGTGTTTAATGCTACTACTCCAGCGGTCGGCCGACGCGCGAGATAGGGATGCTGGCCGAGCTCACCCCGGGCTTGTCGGCGCCGCTGTCGAAGAAGCCGTAGCCCTTGAAGGACGTGCTGATGCTGTTCTTGCTGTCGCGCTTGATGTTCGGGAATCGGATCTCCTCCTCGCGCAACAGCAGGTCCTGCACGCGCAGCAGGTACGCCTCGAGGTTTTTGAGGTACCGCGACGTCTGCCGGTGTTTGGACGACGCACAGAACTGGATGCCCTCGTCCTTGATGATGTAGCCGATGCCGAAGCCGTCGGGCGACACGGGACCAAAGCCAAAGAGCCGCAGACTCGGGTTGCCGCAGTTACTCGTCGACAAGATCGTGTGGTTGAGCTTCTCCCAGCCAATGTCGCTAAAGATCCCCGGCTTGATGGCCGCTGGACCTGAGCTGCCGTTCAAACTGTCAGTGCGCTGCTCGGCCTGCCAGATGCACTCGAGCGCGAACAAGTGGCGCTCGACGCCCTTGCCAGCCGCGCAGTTGCGCACCATCTTGACCTGTGCGTTGATCGCGTGCTTGAGAGCCTCGATCTTGTCGATCGGTGACTTCTCCGTGAAGAACACGTCGAGAAACTCCATGGCCTCCTTCGTCATGGATCGCGCGGCCTCCGTGCGGCCGTGGCGAAAGCGCTTCGTGAGCACGGGCTCATACACGTTCGGCGCGCTGCCGTACTGGAAGTAATACGCGGCGATGAACGCCATCTGCACGAACGCGTCGGGACTCATGTTGTGCTGCGTGATGAAGAGCTTCCCGAACGACGTGAACTCGAGCACGTCCACTTCGTTCTGCAGGATCAAATCGCTGAGCTTGGCTTCGGCAAACTTGATGCCCTCCTCGATCTCGAGCCCGAGCGACCACTCGAGCTTGCGCGGCGTCACGCGGGGCTTGTCCACGCTCTGATTGAGCTGCGGCGCGCGGTACGTGGCCTCCAGGAACGAGTAGCTGCCGCCGCGGATCGTCTGCGCGAAGCGGATGATCGTGTCCGTGTACACGTCCGAGACGAAGCGCAGTACCGTGTGGCCGTCGACGAACGAGTGCTCAAAGTTCACGCCGGCCACGCCATTTTCACACACGATGATTTGCAGCTTGTCGTACCAACGGTTCATGCACGTGCCGATCTGCACGCCGTTTACGATGTCGTACGTGCCGTGGAGCGCTGTGGCAGCAAACGCCGCGGCGTCCGGCGGCGTAGTGTTATCGAGGCACACGAAGAACAGCGCGCGGTCAATCTGATCAATCAAGATGGGCACACACACAAATCAGCTTGATGTATCCAAGAGCAATACAACAACAACGACAGCTATATAGACGTACCACAGCGAGGCTCTCGGCGTTCTTGATGACGAGGTTCTGACGCAGCTTGGCCCAGTTCGCGCGGTGCTCGGTCGTGAGCACGCCAATGGCCTGGGATGCGGCCTCGATGTCCGTCGCCCGCATGGCGTTCTCCTTGATCGCCTTGAGGTTGTTCACGAGCTCGCGCTCCGTGATGGCCGTGACGCCATCCTCCCAGATGACGTCGAACCAGTAGAACTGGTTGCGACACATGACGACGATGTGCTTGGACTTGTCGTCCACGAATGCTTCGTCCTTGCTCGCCGTGGGCATGCGCGCGCAGCCAAAGAGGCTCTTGTACTGGTTCATGCAGAGTGCCATGTCGCCGCGCCACATGTCGGGCTCGAGCGTGCCTTTGCGCAGCGCGTTGATAAACTTGAGCGAGCCGAGCACGAGCGACGCCGCGCGCGAAATCTGGTTGTTGCGCGACGGCGTTGGGTCGTCCTCGAGCACGAAAAACGGGTTCACGTTGAGCACGACGGAGCTGCGGTGGTTCAAGTACGCCTCGTACCAAAAGTCCTCGATGTAGCTGTTCTTGTCTGTGTCGTACGCAACAAGCTTCTGCTGCAGCACGGGCCCGTCAGTCTTCAGGAACTCTTCCACGCGCTGCTTCGAGAGCGCGAACTCCTCGGGTGACTGCAGCGCGTAGATGTACTCCAAGTAGCGTGTGCATGACTCCTCAAGCGTCGGGATCGGCAGCTTCGGGATCGCGCTCTGGTGGCGGAACGTCACCGTGTCCGCGAGGTCGACAGCCGCGGTGTTCTGTGCAGCTGTCACATTCGCATTAGCGTTGGCAGCGTGGCCGTTGGTCTCGGAGCCGGTGGTGGTCGCTTGCGCCATTATGGGGACGAGGAGCTGCGCGCGGGGAGAGAGCGGGCGCGTGCGTCGGCCGGCGGCAGTTGGCGAATGGGGAGTGCGCGTGGTGGTGTCCACGGCGGCGGTGGCGCAGCTCGACGCGCCGGAGCAGCAGAGCCCGAGAAGCGGCAGCGTCGGGTATTGCGTTTCGCGCACTGCGCGTGTTGCGGAATGAGCGATGATCGTGATGCATTCACATTGCGTTTCGAGTGACCTCACGAAAGAGAAGTGACGGACAAAGGGTGGGTGCAATGCACACATTATACCTTGTGCAAATTGATACGGCTGAGCCAAAAGGTATAACAGAAAATATAAATGATTGTAACCTGCTAGAATTAATATACTGGTAAAATACGATACAGAGTTAAAGCACTTGAAGTTCAGAAAAAGAACAAACGTACAGTTTGCGTCGTATATAATGGCTTGGGTTGAGACACTATTAGAGGATAATTACACAACAAGAGAAGCCGTTTATAACAGCAGTTCACAGTATTCGATCACCGTTTGTAAGGGCAGAAGCGGAGATGGGTTTAGAATGGAGACGCATTCACATGCACAATGGCGAGCGACCGCCATGACGCCTTGGGCGCGATGCAACGATCGCCGCCTAAAGCGCCAGGCAACCAACCAGTTGTTGTTATGAGGCGCTGGCCTCGCATCCCACGCCGTCAGTGACAGTAAAAACATAGGCTTCTGTTATTGAACGAGCATGTGAGCGAGTGAATCGGATCATTCGTCACTTCTCATGAGCTCCAGTAAAGTGTTGTTGGAATTCCATTTGCTTGTGTGTTTCTCAGCGTGAGCTTATATGAAAGGCCGTACGAGGGCGCTAAGCGCAAACTATCTCTCCCGTTGCTCATGCTGGACGTGATCTTACTTTCGGCTCGTGGTAATGTTGGCCTGCTTGGGCTGCTGTGCGCCGTTGATCATGACCTTGGTGGGCGAGGCGCTGGGCGCCATCGCGGCGTTCTTGTTGTCCTGCTGCTGCTTGCCCTTCTTGCCGTTGTCCTTGGTCACTGGCGTCGATGCCGGCGCCGGAGCGGTCTTGGTGTTGTCCTTGGTGACCTCGCCCTTCTTGTTGCTCTTGCCCGTGGTGTTATCCGCCTTGCTTGGCGTCGGAGGCGCCTGCGCGGCGGCCTTCATGGTGTCCTTGCTCAGAGTCGGCGCCTTCTTGTCGGTTGACTTGGCTGGCGCTGGCGCAGACTGAGCCTTTGCGACCTCCTTGCTTGGCGTTGGTGGTGCTGGTGCTTGAGCCTGCGCCTTGCCGTTGCTCTTCTGCTGCTGAGTCTTGGAGTTCGCATTGTCCTTCTGGGGTGTCGCTGGCGTCTGGTTCTTCATCGCGTCCTTGGACGGAGTCGGCGCCTTCTGCTGCACCGTGGCGGTGACCTGCGCGCCCTTGGCCGGTGGCGTAGCCGTGACGGCAGCAGCGGCTTGCTTGCCCTTTGTGACTGGCGCTGGTGGAGGTGAAGCCGTGGATGCGGTAGCTGGAGCCTGGGGCAGCTCGGCTTGCTTGCCACCCTTGTTGCCCTTGCCGCCGGCTGGAGTCGTAGCAGGAGCAGCCTGCTGCTTGTTGTCCTTTGCCGCCGGAGCAGTCGCTGGCTTGCTGTTGCTGTTGCTGGTGTTCGAAGAAGCTGGGGCTGGGGTTGGAGCAGTCGTCGGCTTGTTGGCGCTGTTCTTGGCGTTTGGCGCGGCCGGAGCTGAAGCTTGCTTGACTGGCTGTGGAGCTGGAGCTGCTGCAGCAGCGGCTTGCTTCTTCTCCTGCTTCTTGTCCTGCTGGCTGGCTGGCTGGGCTTGCGCAATAGGGACTGGTGCAGCCTGCTGCTGCTGTTTGTTGTTTGCCTGCTTGTTGCCCTGCTTGTTGCCCTGCTTGTTGTCCTGCGGAGCTGGGACAGCTGGAGCTGGAGCAGCTGGAGACTGCGCGTTCTTTGAAGACTGAGCAGCAGCCACCGGTGCTGGGGCTGGAGCCTGCTTGTTCTCTTGCTTCTTGTTCTGTGGAGCAGCAGCCTGCGCAATTGGCGCTGGCGCTGGAGCCTGGGCTTGCTTGTTGTCCTGCTTCTTGCTCTGCTGCTGGTTCACCTGCTTGTTGTCTTGCTTCCCGCCAGCCTTCGCGTCCATTAACGGCTGCGCAACTGGAGCAACAGCACCTTGCTTGTTTTCCTGCTTCATGTCCTGCTGTTTGTTGTTGTTCTGCTTGTTGTCTTGCTTGCTGGTAGCGGCCTGTGAGGCTGGAGTCATTGGTGCTGGAGCCTGAGCTTGCTTGTTGTCTTGCTTTTTGCCCTGCTGCTGGTTGTTGTTTTGCTTGGCAGCAGCCTTGTTGTCTGGCTGAGGCTGCGCAACTGGCGCACCAGCGGCTTGCTTGTTCTCCTGCTTGTTTGCTTGCTTGTTGTTCTGCTTGTCAGCAGCCTTGTTGTCCTGCGGAGCTGGAGCCTGCGCCTGCTTGTTCTTTAGTGACTGAGCAGATTGTGCGATTGGTGCTGGAGTAGGAGCCTGGGCTTGCTTGTTCTCCTGCTTCTTGTTCTGTGGAGCAGCTGGCTGCGCAACCGGTGCAGCAGCCTGCTTGTTGTCTTGCTTGTTGTTGCCGCCCTGCTTGTTGCCTTGTGGGGCTTGCGCAACCGGAGCTGCAGCAGCTTGCTTGTTGTCCTTCTTCTTGCCCTGGGCCTGAGCTTGCGCTGGAGCAGCAGGGGCGGTCGCTGGTTTGTTGGCGGCCGGGGCGTTCTTGCCCTTGGCCTCGGGAGCCGTGGCGGGTTTCTTGCCTGGAGCCGCAGAAGGCGACACTGGCGTCGGAGTCACGGTCGCCTTGTTATTAGTGGTGGTGGCTTGCGTGGCCTTCTTTGCAGTGGTGTCCGCCTTGACCATCACGGGCTCGGGCTTGAGGTTTGTGACCACGAGGCCCTTCTTCGCCGGCTTGTCGCCGCGCGCCGTCTGCGGTGACTGAGATGCCGCCTTGTCGCCGCGTGCCGTCTGCGGTGACTGGGACGCCACCGCCGCAGCGACAGCGATCGCCGTGGCGATCATGGAGCGGAACGTCGTCTTTGCGTAGAACATCTTGAGTACTGGGTGGTTGATGAAGAAGGCGAGCAAAGGACTTGGAGTCGAAGACCTGGGCTTGCTGGAGTAGAAGAGGAATGTAGCTGGAGGGCTGGGAGGTGAACTTGGAACCGGAAACGAGGGCGAAGTGCGCTCTGGGACCCAAATGGAATTGTGAGGAGCGGGGAGAGCGAGGTCGGCGGTGTCACAGGAAGCGAGTGATGCTGGCGAGGCTTGGCTGGCCGTTGTTGGGGAGAAACCTCAAGACGCCTGTGATAAGTTTAACCGTGGCTGTTTCTGCTTCGAGTGGCTTTTTCATCCTGAGAAGCGAGCCTGAAACGATCCGAATGAAACCCACGCGTGTCTTATCTTCAACCAGGCGCTCGTTTCTCGTTTCGCTTTTCCACCTCGTTCTCCTTCGCAGGCGGAGAGGTGGCTAGCGATACGAGCTCAAAATATAAACAGAACCCCACTCAAACGCCTCGAGAGCTCCTCAGAGTACTCATCGCCCGAGCCTGAAGCGATCTCTGAGATCGGACAGGTGTCGCAGGCTCATCGTAGTAAAGATAAATAGCAACAAACAGATCTGTTGCTATCCTGATGATTGAATCCAACGGATTTTGTTTGTTTGTCTGGGCGGTTGATCGTTGCAACCTGCGAATGGAAGAGCGTATTTAGAAAGAGCTGCGTGTCTAAAAGCCTCCTTTAATGGGCTGATGCGCTTAGAGGTGCCACTGGCAACTCGCCTGCACGATCCCAGGCTCGCTTGCACGAGCTCTGGACTGCGCACTGGCTGGCTTGTATTGAATGAACTACGACTGCTCTGAAATTACTATGTGGCTGTTGTGACTCGAGATGAGGTCTTGAAGAGAATCTGTGACGTGTGGTGAGACTTGATAAGCCTGGTGAACACATCGTGGAGAGGCCTTGAATGAGATCACGAGAGTTGAAGGGCTCCGAAAAGCACAGAATCACTTGAAGACCGGGACAACTGATAAGAAAAATGCACTCAATGTCTATAGTTTTATCCGTTCTGCTCGCTACGAGAGCGCAGATGCGTCAACGCTTCTGCGTCTTGACAAAGCGCTTAGTACGCTTTCTTCTTCGCTTGTGTCTTCACTGGCACCTGAGCGGTGGGAGCAGTCGTGACAGGAGTGTACCCACTGTTGGCCTTACCAGATCCCTTGCCAGTCGTTGCTGTTGGCGCTGGAGGCAGTTGCTGCGCCGCTAGAGACGGCGCATTGTATGAGTTGGCTGGTGCCTTGCTAGGCTTCGTCGTCGCTGGCGAGTTGCCGTATGATGGCGCAGTCGTCGGCTTCGTCGTCGCTGGCGAGCTGCCGTATGATGGCGCAGTCGTCGGTTTCGTCGTCGCTGGCGAGCTGTCGCCATATCCGCCGGTCACTGGTGTTTTGGTAGTAGAAGAGTTGGCCGAAGGTGAAGCAGGCGTCTGAGTCGCAGGCGTCTGCGAAGGCGCGGCGGAGCCGTTGTTGTCCTTGCCGTTGCCCTTGCTGCCGGTGCCGGAGCCCGAGTTGCTCGCGTTGTCCTTGCCGTTGCCCTTGCCGGAGCCCGTCGTGCTGCC